>CAKNYM010000206.1:0-12456 GCA_932195095.1 Andricus curvator | reverse complement strand
TGAACTTTCGAGTTCGAACTGCTAATCTATAATAATAATAATAAGAAAAAATGTTACGTAACGGTGATTAGGAGAGGGGGGTACAAAGGAAATGTTACGGTTTGTTACGTGGTAATGGTGGGGGGAGGGTTTATAAGGTTGAAAATAATGTTACGTAATATGTGAATGCTCCCTAAACATCTGCGCCTATTGTGGACAATTTGTGTTGTACCGATGCTATTAATTATCTTAATGAAAGAGGTATTTTATGTGTAAAATATTTGCAAAATTTTCCAGTATTCTCGAGTATTTCACAAAATTCTCAGGTATTCTCAAATATATTACAAAGTGATCCATAAAAAATTGCGTTCATTTGAACCCCCAAAACTTCAAGAACATAAATATTCCAAGTGTTCCTTGTATTCACGGATATCCCCAAATGGGCCGATATATTCTCAAGTATTTCGAAGTATTGTTTGAGAATATTTTATTTATTATTACGCTACGTAATAATAATTGTTTCAATACTTTCCAAACGTAGATCCTCGGTCAACAGCTACAGATCGTTTGGGTCTGATATGATGAGTTTTGTATATATCAGCAGTCTTCTTACAGAATCATCAAACGATCCAGGAAGAACAAACCTGGGGAAGGAAGTTGTTGAATATCCGATTAACGAGGCAGCATATGCAGGATTAAGAAAACATTCACGTGGGTTGAGTGTTAAAATACGTGGCGTTGAAGGGGCTGTGGATCATATTCAATCGCAACATGCTGTCGACGATCTTTCGGTTGCAGGAGGCGCACGAGGTTAGTTAAAAATCCATGTATTTTATGGAAAATTCTACTAAATTTTGAAACAAAATTATACCCTTTTGTTGAAAATTATGTTTTGAACTGAAAATCTAACTATTACATTTCCTGTTGAAAATTTATCCTTTTTAAGTTCAAATTTAACTACTAGGCTGAAACTCCAACTAGCTTGATAAAAATTCATTTTCCTGGTAGAAGATTCTTGAGTTTAGTTGAAAATATTTCGTCTGAACATTAAACTATATTCTTGGCAGATCGTTCTTCTTTAATTAATTTTTTTAAATGTGAATTCAACTATGTATTTGTTGGTTAAAATTTGGGTGCAATTGCAGAATAGGGGCGTCACCTCTGTTTTGGCTGGAAAAAAATTTTGTTTCGGCAACAAACTAGCAGAATATTTAATTGGACAATAAATGAAGCGATTTGATAAGGGAAAAGTTTTAAATTATTGTTACTTTTGTCACTACGATGTCTCAAATATGGGTCTGTCACGATATGAGACGAAAGGGCCCTTGGCTATCGATGGCAATGGATAGTCACAAAAATAGATCGTCACAAACATAAAATATAGATATGTAATGGTCACAAAAATAATGTTGAATAAATCCCTACCCATTTCCAACGTCTTGTGGGGGCGGGAAGGCACCCCTTAGACTGGTCACAAAAATAATGTTGGTCAAATCCCTACCCCTTTCCAACGTCCCGTCTCCTCTTATCACAAGTGACAGCTGATGTGCGTGAAAGTCTCCTTTTTGTCGACATAATAGCTTATGTCGGCATAAAAAAATATCTAAATATATTTTGATTAATTAAAAACAATTCGATTTCAATTATTTACAGCGTTTCTGGCCTTTCGGATGTTTAAAAACACCTAAACCGTAAGTTAAATATGATAATTCCGATATCGTGACAGACCCATATTTGAGACATCGTAGTAACAAAAGTAACAATAATTTTGAACGTTTTCCTGATAAAATCGCTTCATTTATCGTTCAATTACACATTCCAATAGTTTGTTGCTGGAGAAAAAAATTTTTCTAGCCAAAACAGAGGTGACGCCCCTATTCTGCAATCTAACCAAAATTTGTCTCTATATGTTGATGATAAATTATTAATTTTGTTAAAATTTAGTTTTTTCCCTAGAAAAATTTAGATTCTTGTTTGAAAATTTATCTTTTTCGATTAAAATGGAAATACTTTGGTGAAAAATGTAACTAGATTTGTTGAAAATTCGTTTTTTTGTTGTTGTAAAAATAGTTTTTGGTTGATACAGTGTGGTCCAAAAATGCATTGAAATTTTTTTTATTTCACCTCAGTCTTCCGAAAGTTTTAATTTCCGAAGGAAAAAAATCCCTAATTTTTTTTTTTTAATTCGAATATTAACACGTGACACCGGGCACTTCAAAATCCCATTTAATTAACATGGGGAAATTTTGGATTTTCGAAAAATTGAACTCATACTTCAGGGTTTGATCGAAACGTGCCAAACTTTTTAGGCATTGAAGTGGAGTACCTATGGCCCAAATATGACCCAAAAATAAAAAAACTACATTTTTTCGTATTATTGTTACTTTTTAGCAATTTCCGTCGTCTTTTTTATACAAATAATTACTAATGGACAATTTGAATATTTTCCATGTCTTTTTAAACAATTTTTAATTTTTTAAACAAATGTAACTTATTTAAAAAATTATTTATTCCCAGAAAATGTAAAAAATAATCGTATTTTCTGATTGAAATGTAATAGTTTGTCATTGTTTGAAGTAGTAATTTTTTTAAAAACCTTATGTAATTATTTAAACAATTACTTATTGTTTATTCTCAAAATTTCTACACATTTACCAAATTGGTATCCTATGCTAGTTTTTCTTGAATAATTATATAATTTTGATACATTTCCTTGAATGTTTAATAAATTTCTATTTGTTTACACAATTTCGGTTTGCTTAAGCAGTTTTTCTCGATAAATTAAAAAAAAATAAAATAAAATACGAATAATTATTTTTCTGACTGTATAGTGTATATGAAGAATATATTGACCATTTTTTAATTGTATGAACAAATATAATTTGTTTAAACAATTATTTTTCCAACATATTTTTTTAATTAAACATAATATTGAATTATTCCGAGGAGTAATAAATTTTGCTAAAAACTTTATGTTATTGTTTACACAATTAATTATTGTTTTTTTCTTCAAATTTCCTTTGAATTGAGTATGTATGGTTTACATCTTCTTTGGCGCATTATTAAATAAATCATGACAGTCATAATAAAATTTAAATTATAAATGTGTATTTATTATGGCTTTCTTCATATTTTTACAATCTTTATTATAATTATATTATAAAAAAAGCACATTCACTAATGCAAATTATGATTCAAGTTTCAACAGATTGCTTTTTTTACATTTTCAAATTTGCCGCTCGAAGACCTTTTAAAAATGGAGGTGATTGTGAAGTTTTTAACAGAATTGACTACTCCTCGAAATCATTCAATATTATGTTTAATTCAGAAAATACGATCTAAAAAATATTGTTGGAAAAAAAATGGTTTAATCTCAGGGTCGATTTTTAGAAAATTTGAGAATAAACAATAAGTAATTGTTTAAATAATTACATAAGGTTTTTAAAAAAATTACTACTTCAAACAATGACAAACTATTACATTTCAATCAGAAAATACGATTATTTTTCACATTTCTGGGAATAAATAATTGTTTGAATAACTTAAATTTGTTTAAACAATTAAAAATTGTTTAAAAAGTCATGGACAATATTCAAATTGTCCATTAGTAATTATTTGTATGAAAAAGACGACGGATATTGCTAAAAAGTAACAATAATACGTAAAAATGTAGTTTTTTAAATTTTGGGTCATATTTGGGCGCTGAGGGGGTGGGGGGGGCAAAAATAAAAATTATTAGTATGCTTTTATTTCATATGTATTCCTCTTCAATCCCTGAAAAGTTTGGCACGTGTTAATATTCGAATTTCAAAATTGTACATCCGAATAAATGTACGCAGATTCGAAAAATTAAGAAACCTCTCACGAAAATCGAACAGAAAAAGTTGATAAGGTTTTTTTTCTATTCTGAAAAATACCAGAATTTCAACATCAAAAAATTTAAGATTTTTTGCACATAGCAAGTTTAATTCCTTCTTAAGCATTTAAGACTAATTTGGAGAATTCTCAGCCTACCGAATATAATAATTATCTCAATGACAGACGTGTTTAAGGATACATTTAAATAATAGTTTTAACGTGCAGATTGCATCTCAGTATTTCTTTTATCATATTCCAAATGTAAAATATTTTTAAACTAGCTGTGAATTCCATCTCGAATGTTTCCACTTTTTTTGTGTTTATAATTATATGGTACTTATTTCACATACACTTTGCTTCACGTTAGCAAATGTATTGGCTTCCTCATACCGAGAGCATCAGTGATTTTTTTAAATAATTGACAAATTAAAATTATCATTTTGATCAACTTAAACATAGCAATTTACAAAAAATACAAAATTACAAAATAATACAAACTATTTTTAAAATATAATGAAAAAAAGACAAATAAAAATTTGTTTTTTGAATTGGTAATTTTTCGAGCTGAGAAAGGGAAGGGAAAAGTTCTGTCACAGCACCCTATCCCTTTCCCAGCTTTATGATTCCTTTTACAAAAATTGTCAGAATTATTTTATTCGAAAATTTATGTTAAAAAAGTCTTTTATATTCATGCATCAACTTTGAATTATTTCGATGGAAAAAGCTTTCCTGTTTGAAACAGATGTTCCAAATATTATAAATGAGCATATCTTCCTTACTCTTCAATAAAATGTATCAATACTATAGGTCAATCGATTCGTCTCGAATCAACACAACTTTTGTATTATTGTGTAAACTTTGAATTATGAAAATAAGAAAATTTGTTCCATAAAAAATCGATTTTAAAAATATATAAACTGCCATAACTTCCCTAGTCTTTGATGAAATGTATCAATATTATAGGTTGATATATTCGTCTTGTGTTCTTGCATCAACTTTGAATTATATTAATTGAAAAACTTTTACTATGAAAAACCGATTCTTAAAATATTATAAATTGCTAAAAAAAATTCAATAAATATTTTGAGAAATCCTTTGTTCAGTTTCAAGATATTATTGATGAAAATAAGGCCTCCAAATTTCATCAAATTTCCTCCAGACACACACACGCACACAAACACACATACGGATAATTGCTTGAAACATTGTATTATACATTTTTTAATTGAGGAAGGTTTAACTAAATGAATTTTGAAAATTTTGGAAAATGTTATCATTTGAAAGCTTCCTCTGCGAGGAAGCAAAAATACGCAAGGATTACTTTTTTACAGAAAAGCTGTAGAGAAATTTCAATTAAGAATAATAACATTTTATTTCAATATTTTCAATAAATGCACGTGAATATTGAACATTTGTTTGATGAGGTTGGCGAAATACCAACATAACTTATTAATTTAAAAGTAAATAGTTATTAACTGGATTACTATTTCCAGAAATAAAAAACTTGATGACTATCAGAATACTACTAAAATTCTTATCAGCCTCTGTCAGAATTATTTTATTTGAAGATTTATGATGAAAACGTCTTTTCTATCCACACATCATATTTGATTTATGTCAATGAGAAAAGTTTTTCTGTTTAAAACGGATCTTTCAAATATTACGAATGAGCATAACTTCCTCACTCTGCAATCAAGTATATTAATATTATAGGTCAATCGCTTTCCATCGGATCAAGGAATCTTTTCCGTTATTTCCTCAATTTTGAATTATATTATGAACAAAATTTTACTATAACAAACCGTTTTTACAAAAATAATGCATCACCTTAGTCTTCAATAAAATGTATTAATACTACAGCTCAATCGATTCATCTCGAATCAACACAACTTTTCTATTCTCGCATGAACTTTAAATTATGAGAATGAGAAAAGTTTTACGATAAAAAATCAATTTTATAAATTTATAAATTACCATAACTTATCTACTCTTCGATAAAATGTATTAATATTAAGGTCAATCGATTCGTCTTGGTCCAAAGAATCTTTTATATTCGTGCATCAACTTTGAATCATGGTAATGAACAAAGTTTTACTATGAAAAACCGATATTTAAAATATTGTAAATATTGAAAGGTTTAATTAAATGGTTTCAAATTTTTTGGAGAATGTTACTTTCACAAAGCTTCCTCTATAAGGAACCGAAAATATATATTTTGTGACTTTCCTCCAATTGTGTTCTGAAATATTCCCAAATATTGTAAAGTATTTCACAATATTTTTAAGTATTCTTAAATATTCTCACATATTTTCTCATGTTTTGATATAATCATGTATTGGAAAATCTAAACGCTCAAATGAATTGACATATTTTTCCCCAATTCAATTTGATTTCTGAATATTATTCCAACTACATGTTAAAATATACACTGTCATTTTATTTTAATAATCTATTATTTCCAATTAAAATGAGAAAACATCGTAGGGCTTTTACATGTTTACAAAGTCATAATAAAAAATTCATTTCAGTTGAGCGTGTGGAACTTCAAGGACATATATATTCCAAGTATTCCTTGTAATCACACATATATGTATTCTCAAATGTGCTGATATAATCTTAAATAATCAAGAGTATTCTTTGATACTATATTCCTCGTGCACGCTCAATGAAAGTGGTCAACCCTCCGTAATAATAACTTTTTTTTTGGCAAATGTAGGTATGAGACCTGTCAGGACGGGAGGTCGAGTTTCTTCCCAAGGTGATGCAATTCAATCTGGCCTGGTCTCACCTGGTATGCACATGATTACTCAGCAATTAGGAGATCGTAGAAGATCCACAGCATCAGGCACACCTTCTGGCACTAGAAGCAGGCGGGGGAGAAAGTCTGCAGCATTTGTGCTACGAACACCTGATAACTATTATTCTCGAACTGCAAGTCATTTAGGAGGTTCTGAACCTTGGTTCATTTTAAAAATCTTAGATCTCTTTTTTACGGTATCGTTTTTTGTGTAACCTGTTTTTGAATAAGATAACTTCATGCTGTTATTCTCAAAGTAAAATCGATGAATTTGAGTTCCCACGAGGGGTATCATTTTAGCCCTGGAATAATACTTCTTTTTTTTTACAGCATTGGATTATCGTCACGCTCAGAATGCTTACCCGCCTCAGCAACAAAACACAGGTGACCAATTTATGGGCGACCCTACTCCTTACATTCAGCCTGGTGGTGAATATTATCCTTACACTTTTCCCCCGAATCATCCAGGATATGGTGGGGAATCTGGGTAACCAAATTAATGAAAAAAAAAACAATAATGTGAAGCGTAAGCTTTTTGAGGTCACACTCCATGTTATTGTTAACAGCCTTCATTAATTCAGACTTTTATGTTTCCAAAATATGTTATTTGGTGTAATATTTTCTGAAATATATATATTATTCACTGGAAATACTGTATTTATCGTGCTTTATTTCCTACCAACTGTTTTTAATATAATAGAGTGATGAAACAAATATTTTGTACTTTAATCTTCTTTTTATCCTAATTGGAGAAGATTCAATACCCTGACTACTTGAATGAAAATTTTCATGATTTTAAGTTTAATATATTTTGACTGAATAATCAGTTATTTCTATTGACAAAGCAATCGCCTCAGCATTTAAATTAGTTAATATTGGCTGATTTCTATTACATTATTCAGTTTCGACTGATTTGTCTAAACATTATACCCCGTAATATCAAACCGTTGCATGTTATTATGAGTTTTAACTTCAGATCAAAATGACCTGCTTTCTTAGATTAGAAGCCGTAGTTTAGTTCTTTTAGAAAAATATTGAATTTTCCAAAAATTCATGAATTTTCAGCAAAGAGTTGAATGTAAAAAAAAACGAATTCGCACCAAAATTGTTAAAATTTTAAACTAAAACTGTTAATTTTCATCTAAAATAAAGAATTTTCAACTATAATATTTCAATTTTTTTTACCAAAAAATCAACTTCGGGGAAGTCTTTCGAAAATCGAGAGTGCAATTCATCAAGGTTGCCAAGTAACAATCGTTTCTGCAAGGATTTCGACATTTTATTAGAAGAATCGCGAAATATTCAAAAACTTTCAAATATCGAACAACTCACCGTGAGATGCTGACGTTTCCCGTCAATCACAACTGACTTTAAATCTTTTCTTCCAGGCAGAACACGACTAACTTCATCTGATGAACAGAAATTTTATGTCTTATTCCAATATCGACTCGTCTAAGGGATGGCCAGTTTTTGGATTTACGCGAGTTGCATATCCTTTACTCAATCGCAATTTTTTCGCTCGACCTGCTGAACGACGAGAAACACCGAACACTTTAACAGTTTTAAGCACGCTCCACTCAACTGGAATTGTTGTTAACAGAAAAATTCGTTCGGACTTTGATGGTTCTTTTAAAATTGCTTTTTTCAATTCTTCTACCCATTTGTCACTTTGATCCTTGTTTTCAGGAATTCCACTTCTCAATTTCAACTGAATTTTGTCGGTCATTTGTATCAGATTTTTTCTTTCATAGTCCGAAATATCGAGTTTTAATCTGTTATTCGAAGATCCAGTGATTGCTTGCATTATACCAATCATTTTTTCTTTTTCAATTTCATGTTGAGGAACAAAAGAGCTGTCTCGCGAAATATCATCTTCTTCATCAGTTGATTCGGAGTCACTTGTTTTTTCAACATCTACGAGCACCGGATCACTTGAATTCTACTTTAGTTGTATTCACAATTTTATATTACTCATTTGATGAGCCTTTTGCTTCCTCATTATGATAAATTAGCAAATATATTTGTTCCCTCATAGAGGAAGTCAAAACATAAAGCCTTTTCTATTCTTGCATGTACTTCGAATTATGTTATGAAAAAACATTTACTGCTCAAAGAAGATTTTTTACACTATAAAAATAACCATTACGTTTAAAAATTCTCTGGTGAGTTTTTTAATTTCAATTTCATCAATTTATCTTAAATTTTTTCAATTTATCGTGTTCACAAAAAAGAGTGACATCCACACACACACACACAGAACTGGACAATTGCTTAGATCGTTGTATTAGACATTTCTTAATCAAAAAATGTTTAATTTAAAAAATTATTTTTTATTAATGACAAATCTCCATTGAAGGAAGATTTTTCAGTCCAGAAGGAAAAAAAATTAAACCCAAATTGTTGAATTTTTAAGTGAAAAGACGAATTTTTAACCCGAAATTAAGAGCTCTTAACAAAAAAGTTTATTTTTAACAAGAATGTTAACTTTCAATCAAATAGTTGAATTTCATACCAAAATGGATGACTTTTTAACCAAATTATTAAACTTTTTATTCAAACAAATTGTTAAATTTTGAAACCGAGAAGACGAATTTGCCTTATAATATTTGAAATAAGGTGAAATAATGAACTTATTTTGATTAATCAAATAATTGTAATTAATTAACTAATTTGAATTGAGTAACGACTTTCAATTGATTAACTGATTTTAATTACTGAACATATTGCAATCAAACCGATAATATGCATTCTTAACAAAAAATGTAATAGTTGTTCTTTTAACCAAAAAACATTTTAATTTTAAATCAAAACCAGTCGAATTCAAGCAAAAAAGACAAGCGTTTAGCAAAATGGTTGAATTCTTAAGCAAACCATATTAATTTTCAACCAAAGAGTTGCATTTTCAACGAAGAATATGAATTTCCTACCAAAAGAGATGATTTTTAAAACAAAAAAGAAGAGATGAATTTTGAACAAAAGAGTTGAATTTTTTACAAAAAAAAAAAAAAAATCAGTCAACAAAGAAAAAACTTGCAGCCTCATTTTTGAATTTTCAAGACAAGAAGGCGATTTTTCTGCAAAACAGTTGATTTTTTAAGCCTAAAATTTTAATTTTCAATAAAAAAAGTTTATCTTTGACCGAAAAGGACGAGTTTTCAATTAAAAATGAGGACTTTTTATCAAAATTACTGAATTTTCAACAAATTTAGAAATAAACACGTAATCAAAATAACTAGTTGCATAGAAAATATAAGAATTTTAGGATTTCTTATTCTATTTTTGGTCTGCATTGCCTATTTTTAAACTGCACTATTTTTTTTTAAATTCAAACTCGGTGTTTATAATTTTTTTACTGTAGCCAGGTCATTTAAGCTAGCACATTTACACTATAATTTCAGAATTCTTCTTAGCTATGAATGTGGACGTTTTTTTGGGTTTCTCTTGCGCAGAAATTCAGATTTGTGGGCTTCTTTCCTTTTTATAAAAAATCAATTTGCTTGTAGACGCTGATACCTCAAATTAACTTAGCACAATTCCACCTGAATTTTCGGCTCTTGAGTACCGCAAAAAGCAATTACTGCAAAACAATCCTTATATGATAGTCTGGGTGGGATCGTGGTTGATGTGAGTCCAGTAGCTACTTATCCTAAGACCGAGTTTCTCTTTGTTGAAGTTAATTCAACTTCTGATAGTGTTTTAGTGGGAGTGGTCTATAAACCACCCAATGCCTCCTATGGGACTGAGCTAGAATCGATAATTTTTGCAATCATTCCCAACTTTAACAACATTATACTTACTGGAGATTTTAACACTAACTTAAATCTTACTTCCAATCATTCTAAATATCTAACATCCTTGGTATACTCTTCGGGACTCTCGATTGTACCTCATGATTCCACTCACCATACTGATCGTTCCTGTACTCGTATTGACTTAATGGTTAAGGACGATATTGATAAGGTTATCTCCTACGAACAACATGCTATTCCTTTTCTCTCTAATCACGACTTGATTAAAATCACCTTTGAATTTTCTTTCAATTTAAATTCAAAGTCAACCCGAAGACTGGTGCGGAATCTTTCTAAAATTGATGAACATACATTCCACGAACATCTAATGACGTATGATTGGGAAAAAATAATACTGGATACAGATATAAATAATAAAATCAACACTCTGACTAATTACCTAGTAACCGCATTCAAGAAATTTTCTCCGCTACATGTTCCTAAAAACTTTGATAAAGCTGCTCCCTGGGTCACATCTGAAATTAAAAATCTGATGAGGGAACGTGATGGCAAGCGCCGACTTGCGAAAAGAACAAAAAGCAGTATAATACTAGCTCAATTTCGTAAACTCAGGAACCTACCCTGGTAGAAAAAATTCTCTGCAAATTCTCTGCAAATTACTTCATAATATCCCTGCAATAGCTCTGCAAGTCCTCTGCAAACGTCTCCTGCATAACTGCTTAAATTGAAACACTTTACCATAAATGCAGAAGAACTCTGCATTACTCTTCTTCAAAAAATGGTCTGCATTCTCATGCATTTCAGCGAGTTTTCTGCAAAGAATATTCGCAAATACTCTGCAAAAGTCTCTGCTTTACTGTTTAAATTCAAGCACTTCAGCAAAAATGCAGAGATGCTCTGCATTACTCTACGGCAGACAATTCTCTGCATTGTTCTGAAAATTTTCGTAGAATTCTTGAACGGGACAGTAGTTTTAGCAACGAGAATCTTCAAAATTTGCGAAAATAAAGTCCGTTAAAAACAAATGTGCGCCGTCGTTTCCAACACGAAAAAAAAAAGATTCCGATTTATATGGAGGGGCGGCTTCCACATTTAACCCACTTTCTATATCAGAAGGAAGGAAGGAAAGGACGCACGGAGGACACACGAGAGACACATTCTTAACTTATTGTAAACACATAGCCTAACCTAACATATATATACATATATATATATATATATATATATATATATATATATATATATAATGCACGCAACGCACTTCCCTAACGCAGAATATCGCACGCTGGGGGTATCGGTCGAAATGGTCCTTATATACTAACCAAGAAAATTCTTACCGCTTGTGAGAAACGACCAGTGCCGGACCAAAAGTTTTTGGTGGCCCGAGTTTATTTAATTTTCTTACTCGAGCCGGGATAGTTTTCTAACATTTGTCACAGAAATGTTGTATAATGACTAGGGGAGAGTTGGTTATAATGGCGGGCTTGGAATTAAATGTCCTATAAATTATAATGTGATTTTGATGTGGTGCATTTTTTAAGGTCAAGCTCATATTATCGGCGAACACGTTTCATTACTCAAATGCTGATTTATTTCAACAATATCAAGATTTTAGAGTATAAAGTATACAATATAATGATTCTGGTTGTAAAGAAAATACCTTGAAATGAAAAGTCTGAACTTAGAAGAAATAGGTTTCAAATATTCAAAAATTTCTTATACTTGAACACTAAATTTATGAAAGATTTCACAATTTGAAATTATTACGACTTATTTATTCAAAGTTCAGATCTTGGCAGAAATTAAGAAAAAATCAGCACAGTTTTGTAGAAAAATCGATTATATTCGACGGTACATAAACCCAAGAAAATGTTATTGTTTACACTTTTTTCCCAAAATTATTGAAAGAGTGGTCAAAAATATTTCAACCTATCTAATACTAAATATTTGATGCAAAAATGTTGTATCTTGTATGGATAAAAAATCTGCTATATATGCGTTGATTAAAAATAGTATAACAATTATTAAAATAAATACTAACATGAATAAAAAGTAAAGTATGGAAAAAAACTT
>CAKNYM010000205.1:0-31917 GCA_932195095.1 Andricus curvator | reverse complement strand
AAATCCACGCTATGATTTTCAATGCTATGAATTGAAGAATAATTTAATAATAATTTAATGAATAATCAAATATATAGAAAGAAATATTCCCAAAAATGTAATGTTTAGTATTTTCCAGATGAAAGATATTTATTTTTGTTGAAATGTGATTCGATGCCAAGTTTAAAGACAGGAAAATATTATTTTGTTCTTGGCAATGAGAGCTCCGAGGCCGCTTATCTTTTTAAGTATTACGTTCACCGATATTATTCTAACAAATATAAAAAATATTAAATTTAAATTTTTCTGCTGTGAATGTTAAATTTTGGTAATTAAAAATTTCGGGAATTTACTAATTTCGAGAATTTGAAATTTCTTAATTTTTCTAGTTTAAATAATTTCTGTAGTTTTATTTTTTTCCGTAATTTGAAATTTCGGAAATTTTCTATTTCGGTAATTATATCTTCGACATTTGGGATTTTTATTTTGTGGCAAAATTATGTTATCCCATATATTTTTAGTTTTTTTAAGACGAAAAAACTATGAATATTTAAAGAAAGAGTTGATATTTTGAAAATTTTTTATTATTAATGTATAGAATTCCTGAAAATAAAACAAGAATTCAACGATCAAATTTGGAGAAACACCACAAAATGCTCCTGTTGCAATTCCCAAAAACAAAGAAATTTGTTTCTTTGCACAAAAATAAAAAAGAGGAAAGAAAAATGTTGCATTTTTTTATATTGGGATTTGATAATAATAAAAATCAAGAAGACGAAAGAAATAAAAAAAAGAAGGAAGGGGATGAGGTTGGTTGCCTTCTCATGTTTCTTTCCTCTTTTTTATTTTTGTGCAGATGTTTGTCCAAATTTGATCGTTGAATTTTTGTTTTATTTTCAGGAATTCTATACATTAACTTGATTATTGGACGTTAAATGGGATTTTTAATTTGATTTTAATCTAATTTAAAATTATTAAATTTTAATTTATATTATATTATAAAAAATTTTTTTTTCTATATTACTATAGCAATGAAGAAATTTGCAGGATCTCTCCCTCATATTACAATGAATTTTCAAAAAATCAAGAAAAAAATCAAAGGTGCCCTGTTTGAGAAAATTCACTTCTCAGTTTTTTCGAAAAATGGACGCCATTTTGGTAACTTTTGAAAATTGTCGCGTTTCTTTGAGGAATTTGAAAGAGTGCCGTCGTGGAGAAAATTAAATTAGGTTAATGTTTTCTGAGATATAAATATCTCAAGAAAAGTTTTGGTAATTTTTTCATAATTCATTTAAATATTCAAGTGCCCCATAGTAAGCCAGACTGAATTTCCTCGAATTTATTTGTAAAGTGTAGAGTAGATTTGGAATTTTTTATTTTTCCGTGCTTTTGAAAAATAATTTGGAATCTGAAGGGTTTCGAAGTTTAAATTTTTTAAACTCGAAGACTGGAAATTGAATCTTTGAGAAAAATCTATTATTTATAAATGTCTTTTAGAAACTTTCAGCCTTCAGTAGGTATTTACAATTTCCTAAAAATCATAGAATTTAGTTTTAGATTTTGTTTGAAAAATTGAGGATTTCATGTGTTTTTGTAGAAATTTTATAAAAAATTAAAGTTTTTCTTCAATTTAGCATATACCTTCTGCTAATTTTGATTTATTTATTAATGTATACTTTACTAATTTTTTAGATATTTAGATATTTTTTAGATATTTTTAAATTCTTGTTTAATTTCAAAGACGCTTAGGCAAAAAAAAACGTCAATAAAAAGTATTTCAATGTCGACATTCTTCGTATATTACAGTGCATTGTCGCTACATATTTACTTGTTCTAAAACTTTTCGTTTCTGATAACTAAATTCTCATAAAAAATAATTTCTTCAAATAAAAAGTATATCGCTTTCAACGCTTCTTTACTTTTATTACAGAAGATTTGACAAATATTTCCTAACTTTTTTTAATTTATTATTTAGTAAAATATAAAAATGCACTTTATTGAATTCCCATACATTTAGCATGCATAAATTAATCACAAAATATCTATCATTTGCAAAAATACTAAAACCATTTCAAAATCATTTTTTATTTTTTTTTTATATCCCGTAAAGGGATTTTTTTGAGTAATCGTTTAATATCTTCTGTTCTAACTTTTTATTTTAACATTCAAATTTTTCAAAATTGAAAAAATCGCATTGGTCCACAAATGACGGGGAATGTATTATTTCTACAATTTTTACTAGTGAACAAGAATAAAACTATTGAATCTGAAATTTTCTTAGCTTGATAATTTTCTTTTTATCGAAACAAGTCATGAGAATAAATTGTTCAACTTTTTGAGTACTACAAATAGTATTCATAGAATTTTTAAATCTTGAAAAAAATGGTCTTAAAAATTTTCAAAATGCTCTAACTTTTTTAATTTTTATCGAAAATAGCTGACTAAAAAACGTTTCCTTTCTTTTCACACATTTGAAAAGTTTGCCAAATAGAAATTCTGAATCAGGGGGCCTCAAAACATCGAAATTTGATAGAATCCGCAAAAGTCATTTTTCATATAAGATCAACACCTTCTCATTGATTAGTTCATCCTTACATGGGAATGCGTACGACTTTTTGTAGAAAATATTCTGAACGTAAAAATATGTTATAAATGTATCAATATTAATATTTTTCAAGTGTAAAATGCATTTGCGCAATTTTGTTTTATTCTTTTATCGGTTGACGACCTTTCAGTTTCACGAAATAAAATCAACTATCCAAAATTTTAAGTTATAGTGCCCGATTCTGATCAAATCGATCCCATACTCCAGCCTGAAATTTGGTATATCTTATTTTATTGTAAATATGTACCAACTATGCTAACCTTCCTGACATTTCCACCTATCCTATCATAACCATGAACTCATGCTAGAATATTCGATTGTAATAGAGGTATGAAACATGAATAAACTTTGATTGTACAGATCATAGCGAATATTAAATGACATAATATTAATGTCAGTGATCAATTCATGTTACCACACGGAACAAAAATTAAAATTCAATAATTATGTGGTTCAATATTG
The DNA here is from genome assembly GCA_932195095.1 of Andricus curvator. Taxonomy (NCBI): domain Eukaryota; kingdom Metazoa; phylum Arthropoda; class Insecta; order Hymenoptera; family Cynipidae; genus Andricus; species Andricus curvator. Next base: position 28,871 of record CAKNYM010000205.1, on the reverse strand, counting down.
CGAACAAATCAATCAGCTTGTTTGAACTTCTTCTTTTGAATATTTTTAATTCTCTTGAAATCTTTTGAATTTGTTTAATACCTCGAAATTCTTTGAATTCTCTGCGTTATTTAAAATTTTTGTAAACTCTCTAAGCAGTTCTTAATTTTTTGATTTCTTACGAAACCATTGAATTCTTTTAATGCTATTTCATTTTCTTGAAATCATTAGAATAAACTTCGAATTAGTTTGAACTTCTTTACAGCTTTTGAAATCTCTGAATCTTTCTAAATTCCTCTGGAACAATAGGATTATCTTCAGTTCTTCGATTTTCTCAGTTTAATTGTAATTCAATAGTAATTAGCCAATTAATCGTACCTCACTGGTACACACATGTGCGAAAAATTTCAAAGTTTCTTCTTTCATGTGAATTTCAAGCAAAAACTTGTTTTTGTTGATTCCCAATTTTATATTATTGTTAAATAGTAAAAACTGTACATATGAAAAATTCACGGTAATTTTTAAATAAATAGGAATTTTTTCCTTCAAGAAATTCGATGCACATTGTCTTATTTTCACGATAAAGCTGTTCAGTTTTTAACTCGTTCTTCATTTTACGAAAATTTGGATTATTTTCTGTCATTAGCTCATTTTATAATATTTTTTGCATATTTATTCCAATAGATTTCGGTCAATAATTCGAATTGAACGTGTTTCACTTGGACGATAACAGAACGATAAACTACTGTGTATTTCGAAAAATTTCTAAGTAGAGATCCGAACATTTTGAGTTGAACCCAAGTTTGAAAAATTTCTGAAATAGTAAACGGATTTCATAGATACATGTATAGAATTCCTGAAAATAAAACAAGAATTCAACAATTAAATTTAAACAAACACCACAAAATGCTCCTATTGCAATTCCTTAAAATAAAAAAAAAATTGTTTCTTTGCACAAAAATATAAAAGAGGAAAGAAAAATGAGAAGACAACCAACCAAATCCCCTTCCTTCTCTTTTTTATTTCTTTCGTCATTTTTGTTTTTATTATTATCAAATCACAATATGAAAGCATGCACAATATTTACCAACGTTTCGGTGCTCAGACAGGACCCTTATCAAAGCAAGACAAATTACAGCAGGTACGAACAGCGACAATATATATCCATTATAAACAAACAACAAGTGAGAGAAAGTCAAGACCCATGAAAACATATTGCTAAATGTAATTAATCATACTAGAATAACTTTTGTTTCATTTATCCAAATCAGTTTTTAAATTAATAGAAAACTTATTTTGTTTTTTAATATAAAGCATTTCCATGAATTCTCTCTTTGTCTCATTACTTTCACTGTGTAAACTTTCAACATTATCCCAGTCAAACTCATGGTCAACATCAATAAACCCTCTCGTATGTCTAGCAAGAACACTCTTATAACAACGTCCCAAAAAAACAAAAACAAAATATTTTTCTTGGATAACAAATTTCGAGATTTTGCTTTTCACAGTAATTTTTACAATAGACAATTTGAACATAATTTGAAGAATTTCAAACTCTCAATGCTGAATTTACTGATCAAGGATGTTTCAAATCATGTTAATTTTTTAAAAGTAAAAATTTCCAGAATCAAAAGTGAATTAGAAGTATGTTTGCCACAAGACAAAATCATTGATCTTTTAAAGCATCAGATTTTCCTTAATCAAAGATTTTTAAACGATGATAAAAAACATGAGAACAAACTTTCTATTTTGATTGATCGACAAACTAATATTCAAGAGCAAAATTTAAATTTACACAAGATTTTTGAAAAAGAAGATAAGGATCCTTGGTTTGTAAATTTGGCAAATATTCAAATTCCTGATTCAGTTACAGATATTCTCAGATTAGGTAAAGGTTTTAGCAACCATGTGATTAAAAGTAAATCGAAACAAATGAGGGAAATAGTCAAAGATGTTGAATCAAGTATACACAAAATTCCAATATTAGATCAACAGGATTTCCGAAACAAGGTTTTACACTTGTCGAAGAGCTTTGTTGATAAAAATTGTTTGCACAGTAGTAGTATTGATCGTAAAATTTCTGAAGGTTTCAAGATAACGAAAGGTTTCCTCAAAAACAACCCTGATATAATTTGCATGAATGCTGATAAAGGCAATATTACAGTTTGTATGAAGAAATCGGATTATATAAGGGATATGGAGGATTTACTTTCCAATCGTGATAACTTTGAATTATTGAATGAAAATCCGTTGAAACAAATAAGAAGAGACACTTTCAAGATTATAGACAATTGGAGAAAGAAAGGACTTTTGGGGAAGGATATAAGATGGACTGATATAAATACCGAAGACACAGTTCTTGCAAGATGTTATGATTTGAGAAAGATTCATAGAGATGGCTATCCTTTGAGATTGATTATGTCAACTATTAACTCTCCCACGAAATGTTTAGAACAAAACTTTAATTTGATACTTAAAGACTCAATTACAACTTCCAAATACAATATTAAAAATAGCTGGCAATTCCAAAAAATTATTATTAAAAAAACTGTTCCTGATGACTATGTAATGATTTCTTTGGACGTTGTTGCAGTGTTTCCAAGTATACCCCTTGAATTGGTTAAACAGGCAATTTTAAATAGATGGGATAATATAAAAACACGTACTCGATTAAGTCAAAAAGATTTTATTGAAGGGGTAGTTTTCATTATGAACTCAACTTATTTTAAATTCAATGGATCTTTTTATAGACAAAAATTCGGTACTCCCATAGGTTCAGTCATTTCTCCGATTTTAGCAGAAATAGTTATGGAAGATTTGGAGGTCTTTGCTTTCAAGAAGCTGGATTTTGTTTTGCCCTTTTACTTTCGGTATGTTGATGACACCTTATTATGTGTTCCTCTAGCAAAGTTACAGGCAGTTTTTGATGCTTTTAATAGTTTTCATTCAAAACTTCAGTTCACCCATGAAAGGGAGAACAATAATAGAATCAGTTTTTTGGACCTAGAAGTAATTAAGGGTCAGGATGGTAATATTATTACCAATTGGTATAGGAAAAGTACATATTCAGGTAGAATTTTAAATTTCTTTTCGGTTCGTCCTTTTCAAAACAAAATTGCAGTAATCAAAAACTTAGTTGACAGAGCTCTAGGTTTGTCCCACATTTGATTTCACAAAGAGAATTTGAATATAGTTAGGAATATCCTGTTTCTTAATAATTACCCACAAAAGTTGATTGAGCAACATATCACAATTAGAATTCAACAAATCAAAAGCAAACAAAGTAACATTTTATCTACAGATAATCGGGAAGAATTGAGAGAATATAGTTCTTTCAATACTTTTGTTCTTCCTTTTTTTTGGTCAAATTTCGAAAACTATTGAATTTATGTTAAAAAAATTGTATATTCATACTATTTTCCGTATACCATTTAAAATGGATTCACTAATAGCTTTTGGTAATAATCCTTTAGATAAATTTGAAAAAGGTGGTGTTGTTTACGAGGTCACTTGCAAGATCTGTAAGATGACTTATGTGGGACAGACTGGCAGACTTCTTAATACTAGGGTGGAGGAACACAAAAGTGATGTTCGTTTGGGACGTTGTTATAAGAGTGTTCTCGCTAGACATACGAGAGGGTTTGTTGATATTGACCATGGGTTTGACTGGGATAATGTTGAAATTTTACAGAGTGAAAGTCATGAGAGAAAAAGAGAATTCATGGAAATGCTTTGTATTAAAAAACAAAATAAGTTGTCTATTAATTTAAAAACTGATTTGGATAAATTAAACAATAGTTATTCTAGTATTATTAATTACATTTAGCAATACGTTTTCATGGGTCTTGACTTTCTCTCATTTCTTGTTTGTTTATAACGGATTTGTCTTTTGGCCTACATTCAGTTGTCAGGTATCGAGGTGATAGCGTCGTTATTTCGTCGCTGTTCCTACCTGCTCTAATTTTTCTTGCCTTGACAAGGGTGCTGTGTGAGCACCGAAACGTTCGTAAATATTGTGATTTGATAATAATAAAAATAAAAAAGACGAAAGAACTAAAAAGAGAAGGAAGGGGATTTGGTTGGTTGCCTTCTCATTTTTCTTTCTTCTTTTTCATTTTTGTGCAAAGAAACAAATTTTTTTTATTTTTAGGAATTGCAGTAGGAGCATTTAGTGGTGTTTGTCCAAGTTTGATCGTTGAATTCTTGTTTTATTTTCAGGAATTCTATACATTAACTTGATTATTGGACGCTAAATGAGATTTTGAATTTGATTTTGGTCTAATTAAAAATTCTTAAATTTCATTGATACATTTAATTAATTTTACAAATGGACAGTTTTTCTCACATAATTAGAATCAATGAAAAATTACTGATTCCTAGTAAACGATATTTCTTTCATTCATTTAGTGAAATTAGGCAGAGAATCAGGAAAATTCACTGAATATTTCAGTAACGTTTCATTGATACACAAGTCACAGTTCAGACATTTTAAATAAATTTTTAGAGATATTCAATCGAGTTTCTGTGATTAAATGAATGAAAAATCGTTTATTGAGAATCCTTAATTTTTTACTAAACGAAACATACGAGGCCCTAACATTAATTTTAATCATGCGAGTGGAAGTAATGTATTATTATTAACATAAAGCGAGAAGTTTCAATAAGTTTCAATAATTTAAATAATTCAGATAATTAAAAAAAATGACAATACAAAGGAATTCATAGAATTCAAAATATTTAAGAGAATTCGAAAGAATTCAGACAATACAAAATTTATCCGAGAATTTAGAATAATTCAGAAGAGTTCAAAGAACACAAGAGACTTGGAGAAATTTAGTACAATTCATGGTTTATTGTAATGATTTCAAGAGAATTAAAAAAATTCTAATTTTGAAGACTTCGTTTGAATTCTATAGGATTCAAATTTATTCGAAGAAAGTTAAAGTAATTCAACGTGTATTCTGATGATTTCAAGATAATTGAAAAACATTTTCAAAAAATTCAGTGATATCGTGATTTCAACCAATTCAAAACAGTTTAGAGAGTTCAGAAAATTTTAAAACAATTCAGAGAATTCAGAAGAATTCGAAGAATTAAGAAGAATTTAGAAAATTTGGAAAAATTTCTTTCAATATTGGAAACAGGAGAGTTGTAGATAATATATTCTTTAAAAAAATAAGCCAGGATTGATTGAATTAAATTACTTTTCAGAAATGGATAAGAAGCGACAGTAAAAAAATGTTGATTTTTTAACCTAAATGCATTTAAAGAAAAAACCTAAGCTTCTCTTTCAGTAAAAAAGAGCTCTTAGTTTTGAAAAAGTAAAATTTATTTTCGACCTCCTTGCTTTGGCCTCAAAAATTAAACTGTTTTACAATAGCGCATTAAAGTAATGAATCGACTTTTCATAAACTTTTGAAAAAAGTGTGAAAATCTTGTAAACATTTTCTAGAATCTCAAGAAAATGTTTCCATTCTCTTGAAATATTTATATGTTTTGAATTATTTTTAAATCCTTTCAAAGCTTCTAAATTCTCTTTTTTCTAAGTAATAAATTCTCTCAAAGTTACTCGAATTTTTTCTAAAATTTTGCACGAAACTCTTTTACATTCTTATTCGAAATTCTAGGAAGCCATTTCAAATGTTTCAAAATCTATTTCAATTTTCTCTTAGATTTCGTATTTATCTCCTTCGTGTTTATATTTCATTAGTAATGGGGCTTCTATTAACCTCTCTTCCGTAAGATAAAATTCACAAATAACAAATTTACTGCTTTGTTATTTTGAACTTAAATTTTCAGGAAAACTCGAAAAAGATTTCAAATGATTGCCTATAATGTCGAAGAAGAATGTAGATTTTTCAAGATTTGGAACAAAAAGTTTAAAACCTTGTTGAAAATTTTGGAAGGTTTCAAAGGAATAATAAAAGAAATGTCTGAAGATTTGTGAGAAAGTTTTAAGTGGTTTTTTATTCTAAAGAATTAATTTGAAGGGAATATTCAAAAAAATTCCGAACATTTCAAAAGATTTCCGAAAATAATCGGGAAGATTTTAAGGCAATTTTTTCAATTATACAGATTATTTTCAATTTTAGGAAAATTAGGAATAATTTTAAAAGATATCTAGAAGGTTTAGAAGTTCATGCAGAATTGGTTTAAAATTTCAGGAAAAATGGGAATCATTTTAAAAGAGATTTAGAAGGTTGATAAGTTTTATAAAGATTAAAAATGAGTTAACTTTAAAAGATTCCAAAAAATTTAAAACAAATTTGGGAATTTTCCCATTCGGGAATTTTATTTTTCGGGATTTCCAGTCGTTCATTTGAAAAGCTTCCACAGAATGAAAAAATATTCTTAAGATTCCTAGGTCAATTTAAAATGATTTGTTTTCATTTTAAAAAATTAATTTTAAGAGAACATTTAAAAAGATTTAAAAACATTTCAAACTATTTCCTAAACTTTTGAAAAAGAATGTAGAAGATTTTACATGAAAATGTTTCAATTTATCAAGATTACAAAATTATATAAAAAATTCAAGTAAGTATAAGAGATATTCAGAACTTTTTAAATTGTACGATAAATTCAAATAATTAAAAAAGAAATATTTGGAAGGTTCAGAAGTTTTAAAAGATTCAAAAATTTTTTTTAATTTTGAAAAGATTTTGAAGAATGTTTGAAACAATGTACATTTTTGAAGACTTCGAAAAAATAAACTTCTCAAGCATTTTGAAATTGTTATTCTTGGAAAAATGTCGAATGATTTTTTTATTTTGAAATACGAATTCCAAGAAAAAAATGAAAGAGATTTTAAAACATTTTAAATGACTTTATAAAATTTCGAAGAAGAATGTAAAAGGTTTAAGTGAAAAATTTCGGAAAAAATTTGAAACTCTTTAATAGATATTTGGAAGGCTTAGAAGTTTTGCAAGATTAAAAAATAATTTTAAAAAATGGTTCAAAGATGTAGATTTTGTAAGAAAATGACCAAGTTTTTTTAAGATTCCTTGGAATATTAAAATGCTTTTTTACTTCAGAACATAATTTCCAGAGAATGTTCAAAAATATCTAAAAATATTTTCATAATTATCAAAAAAGAATAACTGAAATCTTGTTTTTATAAACACAAGATAATTTTTCGAGCAGCAAAAATATACGAGGGTTATTTTAATTTGTGTGTTTCACTTTTTGCTCTGGAATTTTTCCAAACAAAAATTTTGCGTTTTTGTTCATTTCTTCAACACTTAGCTCTGTTTTCGAGGAAAACAAAAAATTTCGATTTTTTAAAATAAATTTCGATTTTTATCGGAAAATAGTATAAGACATCCCAGATACAATAATGAAGGAAAATATTCTTGGTGAAACATTAACCGTTTTATAATATTTATTTTTCAAATGTTGTAATTTTCACATTGAAAAACAATTGTTTACAATAAATAATTATAATAAAATTAATAGAACTGATTGTTTAATCACAAAGTAGACTTTCAAAGTGAAATGTAAAATCAGTAAAACCACTAACTGAAAAAATTGATCGATTTTAAATTCAACGGAAGGAAAATTATATATGATATTATATATTCAAAATGTTTTCATAAATAATCTTCAATAATAGTAATTTTTTCAAGTTTAAAAAATATTTTAGTCGCCTTAAAATTTGTAAAATTATTAATTTTTCAAAATAAAAAATTAATTTAAATTTTTACTTTTAAAATATTTTTAAACCTAATGATAAACTTTATTAAATTTATTTGTTTATCAGTTAATTTAAAAATGTTCAATTAAAACACGTCGTGATTGAAACACGTCGAAATGATCACGAATTTTAAGTAAAGATTTAAAATATAAATTATTATAAGTATGTATTCAAAATCGTTTTAGAGAAAAAATACAATATATTTTTTGAAAAAATCAAATTTTTCCGTTTTCCAAAACCATTTTATTCCATTTATAGAAGATTCTATATTCAAAATCTCACAAGATTAAGATTCTTGTCTTTGAATATTATTCGTCAGGGAAAATGAAAAATTGTTTGGGGATTTCAAGTTCTTTTTTGCAGTTGTTTCTTTCTGCCAATTATATTTTTAGTTAAAAATTTTATTATTTAATAAAAGTTCAACAATTTTGATAAAATGTCATCCTTTTTGGTTCAAAATTCTACTGTTTTGATCAAAAATAGCTCGTACTGGTAGATGTCGATTGTTCTTCCGGAGAAAGGCAGTCCACCTAGAACAGTGATCGGCAAAATTTTTGCTCACTTTTCAGATATGGTCAGGCCCGTCCCGGCTTAATTTTTTCTGCTACTTTTCGTTCTATTCACGCACTTCAGTGTGGGTCAGCTTTCTCCAGCAGGGGTCTTTTATCCACAGGCAGGTCAAAGTAAGGAAATTTAAAAACTTTTAATTTTTCACCCAGCGATTTGAAAATAGGATAATCATCATCTACGAATTTTTCCGATTCCAATGATGTATTACTTGCCTAAGAAAGTTGAAAATTTGAAGGAGTTTAATATGAAGAAACTTTAGCTCAATATTCAATTTTATACTGAATACTTCTATAATTTTCAAACTTTATAGGAAAATGACATATCGTTGAAATCGGAAACATTCGCAGATTCCAAAAATATCACTTTCAAATTGCTAATTACAAAATTAACGTTTTTTAAATTTTGTCAATTTGTTCTACCTTCCAACAAAGAACCCTTGAGGAAAGGGTCGGTCTGCCCAAGCTCGTAAGTACCTGACCAGAAATCTATCATTTTCTTTCTTTTTATCAAATTCTTCAATGTATTACAACTATTTAAAAACTTTTCAACACAGATGCAATATAATTGCAATGATAGTTTCAGTACGATCATCATCAAAGGGAAAATAAACTATTAACGCGACGAACATTTGCATGGAGAATTTGGTTTCAGGAACTTAAGAACTGAATTGAAAGATTGCTTCAGAATCATTTCAAAATTTGAAACACAAAATTAAAAGCAGAGTAATAAGGAAGTGAAAGTCTTTATTTTCGGTTTCGTTTCGATTCCTTTGGAATCGAGCTGAAGAGCCTATGACAAAGCCACAGAACGGGTCCTCGGGTTGCGGATAGAGGGTCCCTGTACCAGGGGTTTCTGCTAAATATGGTTGCAATAATTAATAAGCTGCCGCGGACAATTTTCCAGGAATAGTCCTGAAGGAATAACCCCTAAGCGGAGGCGTAACAACCGTAACAACATGCAAGGTCCTCCTAAGCCCCAAGATCTGGCTGAAATGGATACCTCCCTTTGTGAAGATATCTCGCAGGAGTCCTACCTCTGGACCATCAATTGCTCAATTTATGGTACTGCGAGAGCTTTGGCTGATTGAAATCGAAGACTAAAAAATACTAAAACCAATGATGGATCAAAAGACCAAAAGACGCTTGCATCAACTGAACAAGTTAAAGCTGCTGACAATCAAGCAGCAGATTATTGACAAAATACGGGTGTTATTTGACGCAAGGAGGAGAATACAGAAGAGGGAGAGATGGATCAGGGAGAATCAACAGTTTCTCGCTGACCCATCGCGCCTCTTCAGCGATCTCCCTGTTTCTGTCAGAAATCCACCCAAGCCCAACGAGGTAGAGACTTTTTGGAGAGAGATATACAAGATCACAAAAACACTAGAGTTGAAAGAAGATACTGACAATATCATCCGCTTCAAGGAGTTTTGCGACAACCTCAGAAAAATCTGAGGAGAAATGTCCACCAATCACTGCCAAAGAGGTGAAGAAAGCAATCAGGGGCACAAAGAACTTTTCCGCGGCAGGACCAGATGGTATCAAGAACTTCTGGTGCTGCGCCAGGGTTGGCCACGGACAAAGAAATTATAAATGTAAATGCGGTACAAGGTGTAGGAGTGGGGGAACTATATATATATAGGACTACGCATTTTCTTCCATATCGAGGTGCTGCCCTCACCGTCCTACGAAGTCGAGCGCTGGTTTTCTCGTTCTTCGTAAAATATGACGGTAAAGCAGTTTGAGACGGTTCAGTCTTTCCTCATAATCTTAAAATATAAAAATAATTGTCAAATATAAAAACAACTCTCGAATTTAATCTTTACACTATTCAGGGACGGGCGACAAATAAAATAGGTACGCCTGTAACTCAAAGAAGAATCTGCAATCTAGAAAATCAAATGGAGCGTAACGATGACTCTGCAAATTATACAATAGATGAATTATGTGCGCAAACGCAGAAATAAGTGGGAATAGCATGGGTCCGATGTACGTAGCCACCAAGTAGCATCTTCATTAATCCAGGAGGACACGTTCACTCTTCCAAAGAGTCTCAATGAGGAGAGACGTGCATGCTTCCTGCTCCATCAAGAAAAAAAACTGTGAATAAAGACGGACTAGTTGAATCAGCTTCATATTAAGCTCCTGGAAGGAAAGCGACCTATCTGAGATTCTCCATCTTGTGTTTCATAAATTATCCTCATTCATTGTTTTTGAATTAGCATAATATTTGTGAGTTTGTGGGGATTTTAAGAAATTAAATGTGTGTAATGTGTCTAACGACTCTGCATCTTATTCAATTATAAGGACCTTGTTGTGCATGATTACATATTGAATTTTAAATCAAACGTTTATTGGGAATATCTTTTAATATAAACAGAAAAGAAATTATGTGGCTTCTCGTAACGACCCTGCACCTGATTTTAATATTAGGACCTCGTTGTGCGAGTAAGCTTCAACCTAAATAAAAAAGATAGTCTCTCGTAGCGGCCCTGCAGCTTATTAAACAACAAGGACCTCGTTGTGCGAGCAGAATTAAATGAGAAATAAAATAGCACTTCTCGTAACGACCCTGCACCTTATGTAATAATGAGGACCTTGTTGTGCGAGTGGAGCTTGGGGTTTATAAATAAAAGAAGATAAGTATAATGGAGGAGAATCTAAAATTAAGTTGCAAACATTTGAATAAATTCATGATTGTAATTTATCGTACCGATCATGCACCTTATTTAATCATAAGGACCTCGTTGTGCGATGAAACACAAAAATAGTCATAAATTATGTGTATTGATTTCAAATATATCTTATAAGAAAGATCCGTGAAAATTCTCTAAACTCATCGCATAAGTACGCAATCATATCTCGCTTGAATGAACCCACGCTCCATTGACTTCTATAAAAAAAGAGATTTAAACTTTCACGGGTGCTTCACTCATAAAAATTATTCTTACGCAATTCTAGTTTATTTTACTTTCAAAATTGGTTATAAAATGTTTAGGGCTAGTTTTAACGTCCTATCAGTATTGGAATCCACGTATATCGTTGGTTGCAATTTACTGGGCAGAAAAAAGTAAATGCAAATTGAACGAATCTCTCAATGAAAATAAATATAATTCAGATAAGTTTAAAATGCAATAATATCATTACCAAAAATTACTATAATTTTTAGTAAATTTAAAATCTTTAACTAAAATCAGTCAACTGCAGTTACAATTAAATTCAGAATATTGATAAACACAAAATCAATCCCCGGTTAGATAAACGATAATATTACAACTGCTACCTGCCTGGTGGGACACACAAGTAAATGAAAGAAGAGTGATTGTGTGAGAGTTATTGTCCGCCTGGCGCATTCGGTTTCGGGAGAATAATAGAGAGCCATGAATCGCTTGATTCAAATTAAGAATGAGATAATAAAGTAAGCAGAGTTAATAATGCGTAAATGCTTGAATCTCAAGTACAAGATAATGTAAGGGCGAAAAATAGTTCGATTGAGCAAAATAATTCTGATCTTAACGATTATGATTTTGAAATTGCGGAAATGGATAAATTAATGGTCACTCTTGAAAACCTACAGAAAGACATGTGTAAATCAATATTGTCACATAAAGAAAAAAGAATCGGATCTTTCGTAACATCCTTAGTAAAAAGAATGGATCATCAAGTAGAAATACAAAAAGAAAATTGTGATCACCAAGATAGGATTTTAAAAGAGCACATAGTTAATGTCGAACAAAATGTCTGTTTACTTGAAAAGAAAACGAAAGAAGTTCTCACCGAACAGGCAGGACTTATTGTTACCAATATTAACAATCGGAAGCGTTTTCAAAATCTTGAAGATTATCAGGATTTACTAGAAAAGAGAATGGATAGGAATGTGTGGTACAAATATTAAAATCCCGTTACTTAAAAATTATCCGGTACCGAAATTTTCAGGTTCAGGCAAAGAAAGGCCTATGATGTTTCTGAATGATTTTAATGAATATATTAGAGCGATAGATTTTGGAAGAGACGATTTTAATTTCGTAGTACATTCATGCTTGGAAGGTATCGCTAGAGAATGGTGGAATCTTGTAGCTATTCCAGGTGAAAATAAATTCACGTTCAGAGAAAAATTCATTTCAAAATTCTGGAATGATAGTATTCGTTTTCAAATTAGTACTGATCTTCAATATGGTTTTTATTAAAGAAAATTATCAAAATCGGCATATGCCATTAAAATGATAAATAACGCTAAAGATTTAATACCACCTCCATCTGAGAGTGAAATCGTCTCTAGATTGTCGAGACATTTTTCTTGAATTATTTTATTTTATTTTTTTACATTTTTATTGAACTGTTAGAAACTTTCGATCAAACGGGCTCAATAAATTGAATGGAAGATTATGATCCTCGTAAAAATAGCGTTTATCAGCAAAATGATTTTGGTAGATTTAATCGCGATAATCGAAATATGAGAAAGAATAGGGGAGGTGAAAATAATTTCCAAAACTCCTATCAAAATAAAGAAGGGCAATGAAAATGAGGGTCTTACAAATTCTAACCTTGAATCAAATTATCCACCTCGATATCGAAATAATGACCCACATTTAAGACAGGATCAAAATCGATTTGGGAATAAATATTATTCACGACGGGCATATAATAATTATCCACGTCAGAATGATCAAAATCAAGGATATTTTAATCCAAATAACAGCGTTAATCAGAGAAAGAATTCTTTCAATATTCCAAATCAATCAAATTTTGATTCCAAAAATTCGCAAAATCGTGACTCATATCTAGATTATAATGATCGAAATAAAGCTCATTATAATTATCAATCTCAAGAGCGTTATCAGCAGCCAAACTGTTTTCAATATAATTATAACTCCCGCGATCAAAACAATAGAAACAAATCTCAGCAAAATTATGAAAATGGACGAGTAGAGGATAATGTTTACAAACGAAATCCTAATTATGCAAATCAGACAGGTTTGCCCAGAGATATGAATAACCAATTACAAAATATAAAAGGGGCTCATAATAATCAACAAAATACTCTGCCACAAAGTAATATAATCAAACAGACTAGAGTTATAGAAGTCGTGGAAAATACAGATGATCGAGATGAATTTTTTTTCAATCAGGGAAACGCATATGCCTTGGGTCAGTAGAGAGTAACACGATAGAGGCAAATCCGGGGCCCAAATATTTCAAGAAGCCTCTACCTTTTAATATGAGCGGTGAACTTTTATAAAACGATGATAATACCGTAGATAGAGAATTAGATAAATGTCCGATAATGATTTTAAATCTCGAGGACATATAAAGAAATGCATTAATAGACACAGGTAGCGAAGTAACCTGTATTTCTGAGAACTTTTGTGGAAATACCAGAAGTAAAATTTTTGGGCCATATTTTAACACCACTTGGAATTAAACCAGACCCTGAGAAAATTAAAGCGATTCATGAATTTCCAAAACCTCGGACTCTAAGAGAACTACGCGGATTTTTAGGTGTAATAAATTTTTATATAAAATTTACTAGAGAACACGCACAAGACATAGCACCACTTCTAAATTTACTGCGCATAGAGGCTGAATGGATGTGGGATTTAGAAACGGACGATGCATTCAAAAAAATCAAAGCGCTATTTTGTGAATTTACCATTTTATCATATCCGGATTTAAATAAACCCTTCTATTCACAAACAGATGCAAGCCATTGAGCATTAGGAGCAGTCCTTTATCAAATATTGATATAAATAAGGAACACGCATTTCATTTGCTAGTCGTAGTTTAAAGGGATCCGAATTATCGTATTATAAGACAGAAAGAGAGCTATTACATATTGTATGGGCCCTAATTAAATTCATATCATACGTGTTAGGCGCTAGATTAATAATTCATACCGATCATAAACTAAAAGATTTGAAATGCAGAAAGAACTCGGTTACTTTATTGCTGGGAGCGGAAAAAGACTGTATCGGTCCACAAAAAGTATTTAGAATGCTCAGCGAATACTTTTATTATCCACGTTTAGCGAAGACAATTAGGCGAAGATTAGCAAGTTCTGACTCATGTCAAAAGTACAAGGTCACAAACCAAACGAGTTACGCAGAGATGAAAAATTATACACCAACGAAACCGGGAGAAACTACCTGTGGGTATCAATTGATTTTTATGGTCACTTACCGGCATCAAAAGGGGGAATTAAATATATATATATTATCAACGATCGATGCATTTAGTAAATTGGTTGCCAACAAAAGCAGCGATTAATAAAATCTTTAATGATCACATTCCAAAATACGGGAAACCGGATAAGATCATTACAGATCACGAAACGCAATTTACGTCAGATCTATGGAAAAATAAACTAAAAGAAGGTATTCAGGTAGTCTTTTCCTCAACTTGTCACCCCCAAAGTAACATAGTAGAGAGAATCCATAGAGAACTTTCTAGCTTTTTCCGATCTTTGATTAATGAAAACCACAGTGCATTGTGGAAATGGATACGCATCATTGAGTCATGCATGAACGAAACGCATCATGATATGACCGAATTCACACCAAATGAAATTGATATGAATGTTAAACCCAAACGGACTTGGGAAAATTGGCTGAGGTTTCCCCAAAAACCACCAGACCCAGAATACGAGAGAAAAAATGAGATAGTTTACAATAACATCTTAAACTAGCTGTGAATTCGATCTCGAGTGTTTTCACTTTGTTTGTATTTATGATTATATGGTGCTCATTTCACGAGCACTTTGCTTCCCGTTAGCAAATGTATTTGCTTTCTCATAGAGGAAGCATTAATTGTCTTTTTCAATAATAGACAAACCAAAGTCTTCATTTTGCTCAATTTAAAAATAAACATTTACAAAAAATACAAAATTACAAAATGATACAGAAAAGTTTTAAATACAAAGACAAATCAGACAAATCAAATTTTGTATTCGAAATGATAATTTTTCGAGCTGGAAAAGGAAAGGGAACAGTTCTGTCGCACACTATCCCTTTTCCAGCTTTGTGACATTTATTTTATGGGACCCCAGGTCCAGGTACATAAAGGAAAATATAGACAGGAATTTATCTTAATTATCTATAGACTATACTGGTCCATCTTTATTTAAATAAATTAAGCATGAAAAAATGCAACTACTTAGGATCTCCTCCACCCATATATTTGAAGAAAACAAAATTTTATAAAAGAAGGAAGAAATGATTCTCTTATTTATTTAAATTTCATTCATTTTCTCTCATAAAAACGAGAATTTAATTGGAGAAATGGAGACACACAAGGGAAATAAGTCGTTTTGTTCGCTAGAAGGGATCTAGGTGGATAAAACGTCGCGATTCAGAAAATACAAATTAGAATTGGGGGTATTTATTTTGCTAACAGATGACACACGCACGATCAGATCTTTCTGAAACAAAAATTTCTGCAGATAGAGGCACTCAAGTACCTCAAGATTTAAAAATAACAACTTTCAATGATGAGGATCCGGGAATATCGAGCAACCGCATCCATCTCATCAAAAACGTTTGAAATCAGTCTGTCGAAGTGAAAAATAAATGCAACCAGTCTCTCATGAAAGTTATGGATGTTTCTCACAAAAAGAAAGAAACGACAAATTTTTCTATCCAGAAATCCAAAAAATTAGTCAAATCAAAATCCAATCAAAGACCTGAAAGAACTCGGGCAACAAAAAATTTGAAAAAAAGGAAGCAGCGATTGAAGAGGCAGCAAAACTCAAAGATAAATTAAATACAGGGTATGACAAAAACTTGGAAGAATCTCCAGAAGATACACGGCCGGATAAAATTTTATATCCATAAAAAAAACTTGGATTACTCTATCCAACCACTCTCCAGTTCCAATAAAACCTAAAATAAGATCGATCGAGAAAGTAGACCTAAGACACTCAAAAAAATTGGGCAACAGTTTCGACTCGTCCACCATCGAGTTCGGACGTGTTTACGAGAGCGCCGGTTATTGGTGTCATTTTTAGTGTTTACATACGCACGCGTGTTCCACTCTCAACTAGTGTATAGTTAAACCTCTATATATCGTGTTAGTGCTGTGGAAATGCGCATCCTTGTGCATCATCCAACACCATGATGCACCGCAACAGTAGTGAACCCCATAGTTTAAAAAATTTATCAGTCACGAATAGCAAAAGTTCTAGCAACTCTCCAATAAACAGCTATGCCGACGCTGCTGAACGTGATTCATTCCCCAAGAAAGACCAGGCTATTGTTATTGACTCTATTCAAGGTATCTCTATAGATGAACATGCGAATGCTGTGGGACGGCTCGTCAGTCCCAACAACATTAGATTTGCTTCTAGAATCTCCAATGGAAGGGTATGTGTGTTCTTAGATAGTAAAGAAACTGCCGATGCCCTCACAGAAAAGGACACGAATATAAACATAGGTGAACACACTCTGGAACTACGACCCTTGATAACTCGAAATGAACGGCTAATCCTATCTAATGTATGACCTGTTATTCCACACTCTGTACTCAAGAAATCACTAGATGATATTGGAATAGTGACAGCTTCTACAGTAACCTTTCTAAGAGCTGGACTGTCCGGCCCTGGCTTTGCTCACGTCTTAAGTTTTAGAAGGCAGATATATATCCACCCTGACAGTGTCCCAAATATACCAGAATCCTTACAAGTAACTTATGATGACTCTTCATATTGGATCTACCTATCTAATGATCCTGTAACGTGCTTTTTTTGCAAACAATCAGGACACATTACAAAGAACTGTAAAACCGTTCCTTCAGTCCCGCAAGAAAATGTTATCCAATCTAAAAAAACGTCAGCTACAGATACCTCAGGCCAGCTCAAAGATAACTCTTCAAACCTCGAACCATGCAAGTTTCCTCTACTCCCACCCCCAGGCCCCGAAGTCATGGAAGGCGTGGACTCCCTAAATGCAGGAATGAAACGTCCCCACTCTACTAGCTCTTCATCTAAAAATTCAGAAATTTCACCAGACCTGGAACAAAATCTCGAAAATAAAAACCCCACAAATATCGAAGAACCCTTCAAAAAAGTCAAGTCAAAAAAGAAAAAGAAAATAAATGATTCTTCTACAAACACGAATAGCAAAACCAATGATGAACTGCTAGGTCCAATAAAATCTATTATTGAAGATTCACCAGAGAAATACCCTCTTAATTACTTACAATTTAAAAGTTTCTTCGACAAGGCAAGAGGAGCCTCAAATCGAGCTTCTATTGCCAAAGAATATACTGACAATACCAGAGCCCTGATTACGATGATGAAAGAATTGTATCCGAGCTTAACAGAGCGCATAGCAAAAATCAGATGCACCAAAATTCTTAACAAACTTCAGAAATCTTTGGTAGGTGATGAAAACATCAGCTCTGATGAAGAGTCACTGTCAATTTCGGAAGATAACGAAAACCATGAAACTTAATTCCTATTAATGGCCTTGAGAATTATTCAGTGAAACCTACATGGGTTCTACCCTCGACGCGAATTTCTTAAATTACTTATTAAGGCCATGTTACGAGTGGGTCACGTGACCTGATTCCTACCTTACCGACACTTTTTTTCAAAATCAACTTACGTTCACACGAAACGCGATATCGAGTTGAAATTTTGGGATATTAAATAAGAAGCGCTAAGAAAGGCAGCTCTGGTTCTAAATTTTAATAATCATGAAAAAAGCAAAAATAAAAAAATATTTACAAAAAAAAACTTTTTTCATAACTATAAAAATTTAGGGCCAGAGCCGCCTTTCTTAGCGCTTCTTATTCATTATCCCAAATTTTCAACTCGATATCGCGTTTCGTGTGAACGTAAGTTGATTTTGAAAAAAAGTGACGGTAAGGTAGGAATCCAATCACGTGACCCACTCGTAACATAGCCTTAAAGGTCAATTTCCATCTATAATGTGTTTCCAAGAAACAAATTTCAAGGATTTATTTTGCGCACCAATTAGAAACTTTACGTCCGTTTTTAAAAATCGCTCAAATACAAATTTTGCCAGTGGGGGGGGGGGGGTAGCAATTTACAATAAAAGTGATATACATTACAAAGAAGTCCAACTCAATAGTAATCTTGAAGCTATCTCGTTGTCTACCCTCACTCCATCTAAAATATGCATTTGCAATGTATACATTCCAAATCGGTACGAAATAAGTCTTCTTGACCTCAAACAACTTACTGATCAACTTCCCAAACCATTTATTCTGCTTGGAGATTTTAATAGCCATAATTCTTTCTGGGGCTCAAACCACACTGACGCCAAAGGGAGGATAATTGAACAGTTTTTGGATGAACTTGAAGATTGTCCTTCTGAACAAAAATCAACCTACACGTTTTAATATCTCAAATGCTCCGTTCAGTTCGATTGCTCTATCAATATGCAGTGCAAGTATAGCCCAAAATATAAATTGGGAAGTCTCTCACGACCTTTACAACAGTGATCACTTTCCATTAAAAATAGAAATTCAAAATCCTCATCCAACCCTGTATAATTATACACCGAGATGGAAGTTTAAATTGGCTGATTGGGTGAAATTTCATACGGAGTTGGATGCCAAAATAGCCAGCTTAAAATCACCTTCAGAAGATAATAAACACAAAATTGATGATATCGTTAATGCACTAGTTGATGCCATTACAGAGGCAGCGGATGAATCTATACCAAAAACGTCCCTTCAATCATTTAAATACCAAGTACCCTGGTGGAATCCAGAAGTGGAGGAAGCACTTAAAAAAAAGAAGCACGCTTATAATGTATATAAAAAACACAAGACACTCGAAAACAAAATTGGATTTAAGAAACTTCGAGCCAGTTCACGGAAGATAAATAAGCAAAGTAATAGAAGTTGTTGGATCGACTATACTTCTTCTCTAAAATACAACACTCCAAGCTCAGAGGTGTGGAAAAAGATCAACATAATCAAGGAAACGTCATCCACTGTTCGGATCACAACCTTAATCAAATCTGATGGTAATATTGCAACAGGTAATGTATTGACCTACGACCAAAATTTCCTTGCCTCAAAGATCGACAACGAGAGCCTTATAGACCCAAGATTGGATGAAAACAAAAACTCTACTGTTAATACCCCACTTCTTCTATCTGAACTCACATTTACACTCAATCAGTGCAAAAATACTAGCCCTGAACCTGACAAAATACCGAATATACTACTCAAGAACCTTTCATCCAAAGCACTAAAATATCTTCTCGCTCTATTCAACTGTATTTGGATCTACAAAGTTTTTCCTAATAAATGGAGAGAATCCTTAATTGTTCCACTTCTCAAACCAGGAAAGGATAAACTCAGAGCTAGCAGTTATCGACATATCGCGTTAACGTGTAACGTGTGCAAATTAATGGAAAAAATGATAAATAAAAGACTCAGATGGTTTTTGGAGAAAGAAAAATTCTTCATTGTGAATCAAAGTGCTTTCCGATAACATCGATCTACACTTGATCCCCTTGTGCAACTTGAAACCAATATACGTGACGCATTCATCACTGACCAACATCTCTTAGCTGTTTCCTTAGGTATCGAAAAATGCTATGAAATGGTCTGGACACATCGCATCTTAAAAATCTTACTTGATAAGGGTGTGGATGGCTCAATGATACATTTTATAAAAAATTTCCTTCTTAAAAGACTCATACAAGTCAGAGTAAATGGTTACCTGTCAAAAGAAACTGAACTCGAAAATGGAGTTCCCCAAGGATCTGTTTTGAGTGTTACGCTATTTCTAATTACATTCAATGATGTAGCGTTCTGTATTCCTCGACCTGTAAGAAAAAGTCTTTTTGCCAACGATATGGAAATCTTCTGTAGTGGAAGAGATCTACAAACAACACAGGAACTCATTCAAGACTGTCTTAACAAACTGCAAGATTGGGCTGGCAGGACTGGGTTTATATTTTCAAAAACAAAAACCACCTGTATCTTATTCTCTAAAAATAGATCAGATAATCAAAATCCGATATTGTTTTTATATAATTATGCATTGGAAGTTGTTGAAACAATCAGGATTTCAAATTCAAATTTTGTTTGCACAAAAAATTAATGAAAAATCGAAAAAGCCATTTTGCTGTTAAACTATGCAAGATACCAGAAAAGATCATCTCACCAAAATTGTGCACCTAAAAAAGATCTACAAATTTCTTATCATTCACTTTTTGATATGACGCGCAGCTACGAAAAAATGACCGAAACAAAATTTGTTCATCCAAGGAAGAGGTACAAATTTCTTGTGACTCATGTTTTGATAGGATGCGTGGTTTTTGTTTTATTCGTGAAAATAACATTGACAGTAAAAAAAATCAAATTTTTGAAAAAACAATGCAAGGTACGAAAACATATAAATGAACAAAAATTGTGCATTCAAAAAAGGCTTACAAACCCGTAATCAATTTTTGTGCTAAGAATATATTCAAAATGAAAAAATTAACTTTTTTGATAAACGGCACAAGCTAAAATAAAATGTTAACTAATAAAATTTGTCGCCTGAATTATATCATTACTTTTCATTTGAAATCAAATACCAATTTAGTAATTTGTATATGAAGAACATACCATATAACACGAAGCACAAAGTGCGCGATCAGTGTATTTAGGAGCGCGAAGCGCGACGACCAAATCGCGCGCCGTAAGTGCGCTCAAACTTTTTTGTTTCTATCATACGGTCATACCACGCTGAAAAACCCAGTTCTCGTCAGATCACTGAAGTTAAGCAGCATTGGACGCGGTTAGTACTTGGATGGGTGACCATTCAAGAATACTGACATGAGTGCTGTTGGCACATCGTGGGTGTGGTGAGCCCACACTTGTAGTTATTTATAACTACAAGAAAAACCTAGAAACACTACCCGAATCGGGTAGTGTCACGCCTACCCTGAAAGGGAAATGGTTTAATGGTATATATATATATATATACGGTTCAAATTATTTTCAAATCAAATATCGAGCGCGAAGCGCGAGTGTCTGGATGAGAATGTGTTCCTTAAGGTCGATAGAACCTTGAGTAAATAAAGTTCCTTTTCAGTCTAAAATAAAAACAAATTTAACAATCACTTAATATGTAGAGGTTTTGATAAATACGCCCGAGCGCGTAGCGTGAGGTGAATACATAATCGAGCGCGAAGCGCGAGATAAATATATGATCGAGCGCGAAGCGCGAGATCCAACAGTCGCGCGCCCTAGGCGCGCTCAAACTTGCGAGCGAAGCGAGCCGCGCGCGAAGAGCGCCATGAGAATGTACCCGCGAAGCGGGCAGATTTTTTTATTTTGTAACATTCATTTTAAGAAAATATTGAAAAAGATTATAAAAGAGCTTTCAAAAATTTTAGGGAAAATTTGAATGGTGTGAAAAATATATAGAATTAACTTTTTCAACTCGAAATTATCTATTCCATTTTTCGTCAATTTCTTTTATAGATATTTAATCTTTTTGGTTAAAAATTTCACTATTTCGTTGAAAATTTATTTTATTTGTTTAAAAACCTCATTCTCTAACTTAAAATTATAATATTCAATTTTTTGCTGAAAATTCATCTTTTTTAGTTGAAAATGAATCTATTTTGTTGAAATTTTTTTTTTTGTTATAGAAAATTCATCTTCTTGGTGAATAACTCACTTTTTTGGTTGAAAATACAACTATTAGATTTAAAATTCCATTTAAAATTAAAATATTTAGTTGATAATTCATGTATATTGTTAAAAATTATTCTTTTTCGGTAGAAAATTAGTTTTTTCTATTGAATATTAATTTTTCTTCGGTTGAAAATTAGAGCTTTTATTGAAAATACATTTTTTTAACTAAAAATTTAACTAAATTTTGTTCGAAATTTTTTTTATAGAAATTTAATCTTTTTGATAGAAAATTCATTTGTTTGGTTGAAAATTTATTATATTTGCTGAAAAACTTATTTCTCTAACTGAAAATACAACTATTCTATTTTTTGTGGAAAATTTATCTTTTTTATTTGTAAATTCATCTGTTTTATTGAAAAAAAGTCTTTTTTGGTTGAAAATTCCATTAAAAATTAAAATATTTGGTTGAAAATTCATTTATTTTGTTAAAATTATTCTTTTTTGGTAGAAAAGCAGTTGTTTTTTAATTAGAAATTTTTTTTTTAAATATAAACTCAACTATTCCATTACTTAAAAAACTTATTTTTCTAACTTGAAATTAAACTATGCTATTGTCTGTTGAGAATTTATCTTTTTTAGTTGAAAATTCATCTATTTTCTAGACAATTTTTCATTTTTGATAGCAATATAACCGTTTTTATTTGGTTTGAAATTCACGTATTTTGTTAAAAATTATTGTTTTTTGGTAGAAAATTAATTTTTTTAGTCGAAAATTCATCCGTTTGGTTGAAAATTTAACTATTTCGTTGGAAATTAATTTTATTTGTTTAAACACTTATTTTTCTAACTTAAAATTAAATTGGTCTATTTTTTGGGTGAAAATTTGTCTTTTTTTAGTTGTATTTCATCTATTTTATTGAGATTTTGTCTTTTCTTTGGCAGCAATATAACCTTTTTTGTTAAAAATTGAACTGCTTGGTTACAATGTTTTCATTGGAAATGCATCATTTCAGCTAGAAGTTCATTTCTTTGGTGAAAAATTTAACAACTTTTGTTGAAAACTCGTTTTTATTTTGTTGACAATGAATTTTTTATTAAAAATGTAGATATTTCATTTTTGCTAGAAAATAGATCTCTTTCAGTTAAAAAATCACTTATTTTCTTGAAAACTTGTATTTTTTAGTCGAAACTTCAATTATTTTGGTAGAAAAAGCATATTTTCGTGTTGTGAATTCAACTTTTTTTTCAAAAATTCGTCTTTATGACTTAGAAACTCAACATTTTGGATGAGATTTTTTTCTCTATTGATTGACAAATCTCTCTTGGTTGAAAATTCAACTCTTCAGTTGAAAATTCGAATTTTTTGTTTCAATTTAACAGTTTTTTTTGGAATTAAAAAAAATGGAAGTATAAACTTTTCCACTTCTGATAAAAAATTAATTTTTTTAAATCAAAGATTCATCAGTTTGGTTGAAAATTTAACTATTTTGTTGCAGATTCTCTTTTTCTTGGTTGAACATTAATTATTTTAGAGAAGGATTCCTGGGTTAACTTGAAACGATTTTTCATTATAAAAAATTAATTTTTGAAGAAAATTAACAAAAATTCTAAACAATTCAAAATATTGCTAAAAATATCGAAATAAAATCTGGAAGATTTTAAGGCAATTTTTTCAATTTTGAAGGGTTTTTTACAAATTTTAGGCAAAATTAGAATCACTTTAAAAGATATGTACAAGTTTTAAAAGAAATTTCGAAATAATTTGAAATTTGAAAAGATTAATAAAAATTGAAAATTGTAGATTTTTTAAGATTTTTAATGACAAATTTAGAAGCTTTTAAAGAATTTTGAAAGATTTAAAAGAAATTAATTTTTTTAAGATTCGAAGGATAATTTAAAATAATTTTTTATTAGGTAACATTGATTTTACGACAAAATTTCGAAAGATTTTTTTTAGAGTCAAAAAATAATCTGGCAGATTTTAAGGTAATGTTTTTATTTTCGGAAATATTTCAAAAATAATTTGAAATTTGAAAAGATTTCAAAAAATTGAAAACAAAATGTAGATCTTTTAAGATTTTCATACAAACTGTGCAGACGCTTTTTAAGGATTTTGTAAGTTTTCAAGATAATGACAAACTTTTTAAGATTCCTAGGAATATTTAATGTGATCCTTTATGAAAAAAAATCAATTTTACAGAATATTTTATAAGATTTTAAAACAATTTAAAACATTGTAAAAAATGTAGAAGATTTTCAAAATTCATAGAAATGATTCTAGAAGATGTTAAGGCAATTTTAGGAATAATTCGAATCAGTTTGAAAGATATTTAGCAATTTTAACATTTTTGAAGAGATGAAAAATATTTGAAAACTTTGAAAGATTTCCGAAAATTTATAAAATATTTGAAATATCTTTTAAACTTTCACAACTTCTACATATCTTTCAAGTTGAACAGAAGTTTTCCTAAAAAATTTGTAAAATTCTATAAAATAAAAAGCTTTATTAGAAATTTTCTAGATTTGTCTTCGACACATCTGAAATTTTCAAAATATTGTTTTTTATTTTTCTCAAGAAACTTAGGAAAATTTAATTATTATAGTCCTAAAAATAATTTAAAAAATAAATCTAAAAGATAAATTGGTATTAGAAATTTGTTTGTATGAAAAATTATAGAAAACGGAAAAACTATACGCGCGCGGAATTATTATTTTTTTACAGACCGAATCCATTTCAAATCAGGCAGGTTCTACACTTGAAGTCGCAGAAACTCTCGGCGACAAAAGGTGTTGTTTTTAACGTATTTTTGAGATTTGTGAGAAAAATTTGTTCGGGAAGTTATGTGTATTTGAATTTTTTGCTTTGTTTTTCAAAAAAAAACCCTAATTTTTTCTTTAAAATTATATAAATTTTGTCCTAATTAATATATTTAAGATTCCTTTTCCCTTTCTGATAGACTTTATCACCTTACTTCGAAAGCCGCGAACAAATGTGGAAAATGTTAAAAATTAACAAAATGGCGGCGCTTTTTTTGAAAATATTTAAAGTCGATTTTCTCCAAAAACCCACATGAGGAAAATATTTTGTCAATTTTATGCGGGCTGAATGACTTTTGTGGCCAGGAGAAATCTTTTTCATAAAATAGAATTTTCGCATTTTTCTTGTGAACAATAAGAGATACGAAAAAATGTTAAGAAAATAGTTTGCACAGATAAAAAAATTCTACAAAAATTAGTGGCTGGTACTTGTGTACTAGCGTTTTTGATACCAGCTCGCGAATTGCACGTTTGTCTACATGGTCGAGTCTCTCATGCCATACACGTAGATTATATGCTGTCACGTTTGCCTCTTTTGTACGAGAATGGACGCCATTCGGTATTCATGAAACTTCTGTAACAATAAAAGTTTGTTCGGAGCAGATTGCTGTTCACGAATACGACATACAATGTCCGACATATCTTCCGTCGATGTGCACACTAATAAGGGTTCGAGTTGAGCCTGTTTAAGTGTCGACGATATCAGAAACATCGCTTTGGCGTTATCGCGTACCATGTCTTGAGACATGAAATATGCAAATCACACGCGCGCGTGTTTGTCAAGTGTTTAACAGCAACATGGTTACCGCGCGCAAAACATTTTTAATTGGCCTTTCTTCTTTTCACAAGATTTACGCACAGGATAGGTAAAGAGGGCCCATAATCTGTTAAAGAAAAAACCAAGTATCACACTTATTACTAGTGAAAAGGATCAGCAAGGATGCTCGTTAATAAATGAAAAGATTATCGATTAAACTTTTCGTTTATTCAAAATGATGCGAAACGTGTAAAGACATGGAACATGGTCAGATATCAACTGGCTCAGCATTGCTAGTTCGTCAGTTCGTCTGCTACTCCCAACGCAGTTGGAGACATTCGAAGGACATTCACTTCCATACTCTTCAACGAGATAAACCAACTTATTCAATAATAATTAGGCAATCAAAAGTTGGAAGATGTCATAAACGCAAGGACGGACATAGCCTTTCCCTAGCTGCTCGTGGAAACAACAATAACACCATCAAACGGGGGTCGGGGTGCTGCAAATAATTTAAATAGAAACACGACGACGAACAGGCGAAACGTCCACATTGATCCTTGTTCGCGGAGGGTTTGTGGCGCGTATGCATACTCTGTGATGTCAGAAACACCCAGATGTTCAGCAAGTCTTGCATCAGTCTTTGCGCAATCAACACGATTACCTCTTGAAAAATGGATATGTAGGCGGAGCGCTTCCCCAACCGCTGCTTGAACAAGCTGCAGACGAAGATGAGGAAGCGACATTAAGAACAACCGCGGAAAGCAGAAACTTTCTGAGAGACGATAGCGATTTCAGGACAAGGAGGAACATTGGCATACAGGTTCCTGCAAAGCCCCAAGATCTGGCTGAAATGGGTGCCTCCATTCCTGAGGATATCTCGGTGAAGTCCGACCTCTGGGCCATCAATTGTTCAGTTTATGGTGCTGCGAGGACATTGGCTGATTCCAATCGAATGCTGAAACCGACGAAGGATCAAATCACCAAATGACGCTTGTATCAACTGAACAAGAAGATTGGATGGGCAAGACAGAATGCGTCCCGTATTCAGTGTGTGATTGACTACATAACATCTGGTAGGCCGTCTACGGAGAGGGTTAGAAACTTCGCTCAAGAACTAAGGATCTTCAATCATACATTGAACAAGTCAAAGCTGCCAACAATCAAGCAGCACATTGTGGACAAAATACGGGTGTTATCTGACGCAAGAAAGAGAATACAGAAGAGGGACAGATGGATCAGGGAGAATCAACAGTTTCTCGCTGACCCATATCGGCTCTTCAGTGATCACCCTGTTTCTGTCAAAAATCCACCTAAGCCCAACGAGGTAGAGAGTTTTTAGGGAGAGGCATACAAGATTCCGAAAACAGTGGAGTGGAAAGAAGATACCGATAATATCATCCGCTTGAAGGAGTTTTCCGACGACGTCATAACATCTAAAGAGGAATGTCCACCAATAACTGCCAAAGAGGTGAAAAAAGCACTCAGAGGCACCAGAGAATTACAGGCCAATAACTTGTGTGAACACACTGTATAAGATCTTTACAGCTGTCCTGAACAACAGGATTGTCGGAAGAATTGAGCCTGTGTGGCGAGAGATGTACGAACAACGTGGCTTGAAGAAAGGTGTAGCAGGATGTCGAGAGAACCTGCTAATTGACAGGTGCGTATGTTTTGAGGCTGCAGCCCATCAGCGCGTCCTGTCAATGGCCTGGATTGACTACTGGAAAGCTTTCGATCCAAATTCGCATAGACTTATCATCTGTCTGTTGGGAAGCTTGAAGGTGCACCAACACATAGTGAGATGCATAGGGAGATTGATGCGCCTTTGGGAAACTAGATTTACTACCTCATTTGGACCAGATCGCGTGACAACGAACAACGTCACCTTCCACAGGGGCATCTTTTAAGGCGATACGATGAGCCCTTTGCTTTTTTGCAATACACTTCTGCCTCTATCTCTCGCACTACGAAATTCTTCTGGATACCTCTGTGGTGAAACTAACCAACGCGAGTATAAGGTCACTCATGTATTTTATATGGATGACCTGAAGATTTATGCCTCTGGTAAAGGCAAACTTCAGAGAGCTTTAAATATGGCCAAGAACTACACAGGAGAGATTGGGATGGACTTTTGATTGGGTAAATGTGCAAAAATTCATCTGAAGAAAGGAAAGATTGTTGGCGTTCCGAAGGACCCTGAGCTTGTGAATATAAGTGTTATTAGATATCTCAACACTGGAGAGACCTATACATACCTGGGCATGCCTCAAAGCCGCATTCAGGACGTAACATCAGTTAAAGAGTCTCTCCGAAGCAACAACAAAACTGTTGCATACTAATGGGCCCGAGTGGAGAGCTTTACATGCTGACTTTGTGAAGCTCTTCACCTGGGGTGATCGCTAGAGAGATTGATTAGTGACCTAGGTCGGAGAAGTGTTGCGGAACGAGCGTTTCATCTAATATAAACAACACGGGAATTCTAGATCAATCTAGAAATCTAGCCCCCCCCCCATTACCACCTCCTACATGTCCCTCCCACGCCGAGTGAGTCACGCTTTCCATGAAATAGATATGGCTTAATCGTGTATACCATTAGTATACCATTAAGCCATTTCCCTTTCAGGGTTGGCGTGACACTACCCGATTTGGGTAGTGTTTCTAGGTGGATAGTTTTTTGTAGTAAATAACTACAAGTTGGGCTCACCATACCCACGATATGCCAACAGCACGCAGTATTCTCGAATGGTCACTCATCCAAGTACTAACCGCGCCCAACGCTGCTTAACTTCAGTGATCTGGCGAGAACTGTTTTTTTCAGCGTGGTATCGCCGTTGGCGATGTAATATATAATAATATAATAATAATAGTAATATAATAATAATAACCAGATCACTTGATTGCATGATAAAAATGCGTCCGTAACTTATAATATATACCGGGACGGCCCCGTGTAGACTATTAAAGAAAAAAAAATCCAACTGTAACAAAAAATGCCTTCGACATGTTGGGCTGTAACCATCTTAAGCCTGAGATATCATTTCATGAACATAATAATAATAACTGTACCCATCTGAGGAAGAGTGTCGACTAATTAGTGCTGAAGAAGTGAAGAATGTTATCACAGAAGATTCGCTTCTACTAACAGAACATGCTAACAAGCCCCTTAATGGTAAATTCTACGGCATTATACGTGAAGAAGAGCTGGACTGTGGTCGGAGAATAAGAGATTTCTCTTTGCCTGTCAAGACGGCGCACAGTGTAGCCAAAAACACTTTTTGTGGACAATAGTCTGTCTCCAACCCAATTTTCAATGGATTTTGACGTTTTTTTTTTAAATGACCGTAAGGTTCTCGGGTATATGGAGTCTGTGCGAGAATTTCGATTTGGCTAAACTCAAATTTTTTATTGAACAACAAAATAAACAATATTTTTACCCTAACTTTTCAGATGTACC
>CAKNYM010000198.1:0-21508 GCA_932195095.1 Andricus curvator | reverse complement strand
AGTCTCGGGAACAGTTGACTAGTACCGCGAACAGGTACACTGGCTCTGCTTCGTAGATCAAATCACAGGAGCAGATGAACAGGACTGCATGAAGCTTTTCTCACTTTGCTACATAGATCAAGCAATTTCAAAATTTTGAATCATAGCGATCTTGATTTCTATTATTTTTGTTTAATTTTTAATTTTTAAAGTAACATCTTAGAATTGTCCATTTTTTAATTGAAAATAAAAAAAAAAGAATCATCATTCGAAATTGAGTGCTACAAATTAAGCGCTCTGAAATTAAAAAGTTAAAAATTGTGCTGTTCAAAACCAAAACAGAAAAAAAAGAACCATCGAAAATTGACACCTCATTAATTAAATAATTTCTTTAATTTTGAATTTTTACAATTTTAGAGTTCTAAAATTCCAGGTTGAACGTTGAATTTTCAATTTTTCCCTCTCATAAGTTTTAATTTTGTAATTTTTAATGTTTTATGTTAAAAATTACTAAATTTTAAACCTTTTTTTTCATTCCAAATTTTTCCATTTTCCATTGTAAAAATCACAGTGCAATTCTAATAATACATTTCACATTAATCACATTCATAAATATATGAAAAGAATGAAAGTTACATATGTATCAGTATGACCATTCAATTTTCAAGTTTACACAAGCGCAGCACAAGATAAAGTTTTATGTTTGGTCTGACTATAATCTAAGATAAGAAAATGTAAAAATATTGAAATATCTAAAAAAAGAAATATGCCTGATCGTACGCGTCTATACTCAAATTATTACGCTTTCAGAAATTTATGACACAAAAAATTTTTACGTGATTCAAGAATATATCGGTTTGAATACGGACGATAAAATATTTTGTAATGAAAGTATTTAATATGGTCCATATTCGTATGATAACTGTCGAAAGAATTATCAGTTTGGATTGTACTGCTTTATCAAAAATCCTTTTGAAAAAAGGAGTGTCACGAAAAACTCGAAAGCTTTGTTGTCATATTTCCGCAATACCGATTTGTCATTTGAAAAACTCGAAGAAAGAAATGTTGCAAAATTTACACACATGATTAAGAATTCAGTTCCAGTTGAAGGGTTAAGAAGAATGACACATTTATGTGCATGATGAAACTGATAAAAATACAATATTTCTTAATGTGAAGTTTTTTGTATCCAAATTCGACATGAGCAAGAGTGACTTTAATGTCAAATATTGATCAAAAATTGTATTTTTGCAATAGGTAAAAAATCACCACTTCAAAATCGACACATTACACCCGGTAAGAAGAGAAGAATTTAAAAAATTCAGAATCTGAATTCCCATTAATACGTGAATTCTCCTTCATCGAAAGTTCCACCAACGAGTAGAAAAAAAAGCAAAACCAATTCCTTTTAATCGACTTCGAAAAATTTAATGAAAGTGTATTGGAAGGAATTAAAAAATGGAGGAATGCAAAAGAAAGAATAGAAAGAAAGAGAATAATGTCACTTTGAACACGCAAAAGCTAGTCTTTTTAATCCACTCAGAAAAATTTAGTGGTAGCATATTGGAAGGAATTAAAAAGTGTAGAAATGTCAAAGAAAGAATAGAAAGGAATAGAATAATGTAACTTTTAAGGCGAAACTGCGAATTGAAATAAATTCATTTCTTAAAATAAATAAGTATTGTATTTGGGTAAATTATGTGAACATTTTTTTATTAATCTATTGAACAGAAACATATTTTGACTGATTTCATATGAAATCTGTCTTGGAAGACGCACTACTGCTGTGCAAATTTGCATGGATTGCACAGGCACACACAAAAAGTAGACGGAGTCAAAAAAACGATCTATATAACATTGTAGTAATTGGTCCAGCATAGTCGAAATCCAAATTTTTTCAATTTTCTACTTACCATTTTTTTTTTGCAATTTGACTGCTAAACATCTGAAATTGTTTTTAGGGTTAAGGAGAGGAGATGTTTAGTGGCCAACTTGCAAAAATTTAACCTAAACCATAAATTTAATGTCAAATACAGAAAAATGTGGTAAGCAGAAAACGGTATAGATAAAGGATGAAAAGTTAAGACTTATATTCCACAAGAACGAATAGAAACTATGCAAGTGCAGATATTTTCTGGACAGATTAGAAGGAATTAAAATAATCGAAAATGAAGCATGTCAGAATGAAATTAGAAATAACCATGACAAAAAAAATTGAAATTTCCAAACTTATGTTGCACACGGAGGAATAGAAACCATGAGAGTTGTGTCTACTGCTCGCATTAAGAGGAATTAACAAAATGGAAAATATGTTCGCCTGCATGGAACACAACACAAGTGGCAATCGTTAAGGAAATAGAAAAGAAGTGGTTTCGGAGATAAACCTATTCTTTCGTTGGGCACTTCTCCCGAAGGAAAATTAGCACATTGAAAAAAATTCAATAATGCTCACTTTTTCGTTCATATCTGAAAATATTAATTTTTCTCTATTCTTCTCCTCTTACCGGGCAGGTTTTCCATATTTTCCGAGATGAATATCTCTTGGTATCTAAATCATTCCTTTATCGAATCACCATGTAAATTTCGCATTGGCCCCGGTTCTCTTTTTCAATTATCCTACAATCCCTAAAATAACGATTCCGAAAATTGCTCAACAATGTTATTGTGGGGTTTGAAAATTTGGTATAACTAACTTGAAATTGACTTTCCGTATTCAATGGCATTATGAATTTGAAGTACTTTTACAATTTAATTTTCTTCAACAAAAATTATATTAATTGCAAATTTACTGATCCTAGTGCTTAATTAATGCCTTCTGTAAATTAAGTGACTTCTCAAAACCAAAAATTTATAAACTTCTGTTATTTTGACATCTTCAAAGCTTGGAGATGCTGCACTTTTTAAATAATTCATTTACACTATTGTCAACCTTTATTGCCCAAAATCCACTCTCTTACGTTTAAGTATCGGGATTTCAAATGAAAATTTTCATATTATAGGATCAAAATGTAAAAAGCTCAAATTTCAAATAGAACAAGCAAAAATTAACCGATTGTAGCAAGGTTTGGGTTTAAAAAATAATTATTTCAATTTAAATAATGCAACGGAAATTTAAAAAAAGGTTTATTTTGCGTTTATTGTAAAAATACAATTTTTTACTGCTATTGAACAATAAAATTACTTTTGGTCATGTAAAATATAAATTGCAATACTGTTGTATACGTTTGGCTTGATTAAATAGAATGTTAGATTATAGATCTTGAACTTTTCTCAGTTCCACCATGCAAAAAAATGTCGATTTTTCCTTACCCTTGTAATTTGAAAATAAAATTTCCATATAGAAATGAAAATAAATCATACATTTATGTCACACGTAAGTTGAAAAAAACTTAGTAAATTATACCTCATACATACATACATAAAAAATTAACTAATTTCTAAATCAAGAAGTGATTTAATATGACTAAAGTATATTAATAATGTGACATGTTCTTTGGAATTAAAAAGAATACGAAAGAACGAAAGAATTCGGTGAAATTTGTAACAATTTTCAGTGTTATAAGAATTCAAAACAATTAAAAATAAAATAAAAAAAATAAAAATAAAATTCAATTGATTTCAGTAAAATTAGAGTGAATTTAGAAGACTGTAATAGAATTCAAGAGTCATTGATTAAATTCATAAGAATTTGAATTGAATAAACCAAATTTAAAAACTCAAAAAATGTCCATCGAATTAAGTAAAATGAGAGTGGACAGAATTCAGGGCAAATTCAAATAGATTTAAGAGAATTCCAAAGAATTTTAAAGATTTCAAGACAATTCAACAAGAATTCATGGTAAATTCCAGATTAGTTCAAATGATATGAAAAAAAAGAATTAAAAAAAATTCAATTGTTTTTATTAAAATTGGAGTAAATTTAATAGAATGTGATGGTTCAAGAGTAACCAGATGGAAGCTAAAACTAGCAGTGTACGATTTCAATGTTGTGTACAAAGCGACTAACGTCAAAGCCAACGCTTTATCTTGAAATTCGGTCGCAGAACCAGACACTTTAACCTCAGCAAATATTATGATTAATGAAAAATTGGAAGCCGAGGATTTAGATTTACAAACTCACGGAAGTCTAAATGAAAAAGATTATGAAAATATAAGGGGACCAAATTGGATTATTATAACAAAACAAAGTAATAAATCCAATTCTATTAATCCTAAATTAAATTATATATTAATTAACTGTGAAAAAGTTGACATAGTAGTAGAAAAACGTAATAAAATAATAATAAAGAAAGAAAGAACATACTCGACACGTTCAAGTTTAAGGTCTAAGTCAAAGTCGAATTCAAGAAGAAATTCAAATTCTAGTTCAAATTCTAAATCAAGTTCAAAATGAAGTTAAAAATCGAGTACTAACAAAAACTAAATATTAAGTTCTGAATTAAGTTCAGAATCAAGTACTGATAAAAAATCAAAATCAAGTTCAAAATCGAGTAGTGATAGAGACTTAAAATCAAGTTCTAAATCATGTATTGATTAAACATTGAAACCGGATAATATTTCAAGTTTAGACGCAAATATGAGTTTGAATTCAACTTCTCGCTCAAGTTCTACGCCAGGATCAAAATCAAGCGCAAATTCAAGTTCTAGTTTAAGCTATAATCTAAATGAATAAAAATGCCACGCAATGGTAACTTCTTTCCTAAAAAAATGTTGTCAATAGTTAAAGGGCAAAACCCAGAACACAGGTTTTTTCGGCCTCCTTTTTCAAGCGTCCACTTTTACCTGTTTCCAGAAAGAGGGCGACGTTAGGAAAAATCTGAAAAAATTGGCAGATATTATTTGAACATTCTTCAATGCAATACATTTTTTCAATTCTGAATTTTTCAATAATTTACGTACAGAAAATACTACAAACTCGAAGAAACGTGACAGACCCAAAAAGTGTTCCAGTAAAGAAAAGAAGAGGAAGACATGAAAAATAAAATAGTACGATATATCATAAGCAGCTTAAAAAAAAAGAAGAAGCCAATGAAATTTTATAATAAATCAGAATCGGACCATGATATATTTTCTGATCCACAGTTTATACCATGCAATTGAAAATATGTAAAGAAAAACAAAGCAGTATATTTAGAGAAAGAAAAACGTTCTTAACAAGAAAATTCTGAAGAAATGTTTTTTGAACCAACATATATTGCAGCAGAAAAAACTGAAAACGCAAATATACATAGAAAACTAAGCTCAAATATATAAAAGAAGAAAGTGAAAATTCAAACCTGAAGATGAAAACTCTTATAATTTTCATCAAGAAGATTTAGAAAATTTTTGTGAAGACAAGAGACTTCCTCATACAATAGATAAAATAGAATCTTTAGAAGAAAATCCACTAAATAAACATGTAATGCAGAAAGCCAAAAAGCAAAATGTTCCAGAAAACGAAGAAAAATTTTCCCCTACTGAACCTCCCTCCCTACGTACTTCACTCATGGAACGAATCAATATAGGAAAAAATATAATTATTGTCGCGATCAATTACCAATGAGAAAAGACAATTATGCATACTTTCTCTCAGTCAATGGAAGCTCTTGCCATAATGGCTCGAGGGCACTAGCGGGAAAAATTAACAATGTTTTCATTACATTCATTGGCAATGAAATGAAATTTGAAAATAATGAGTGTAGCTAAAACTGCTGAAATAAAGCATGTACTTTGGGAAGAAGTTTCAACTGAATTAATTGAAGAAGCCCATTCTTCTACAATAGGTGGACACAAAAGAGTAACTAAAAATTATAACCGGATACGTCCACAATATTTCCAGGAAAATATGAAAATTGAAATCCAGAAGTATATTCAAGAACGTGTATAGTGTCAGGTCAAAATATTTGTTCTGGTCAAAGCAAAAAGTCCCATGATAATAACAGACACCCCAGGAACCGCGTCCGGCAAAATTACAATGCACATCGTAGGACCCCTTTCAATAACAAAACCAGGCCACGAATATATATATATATATATATATATATATATATATATATATATTAACAACACAGAAAAACTTTACACAATATTCATTAGCAATAGCTCTCCCAAATCACCAGGCAAGTAAAATAGCAGATGCATTCGTAAAAAGATTCATATGTTTATTCAGATCCCCTAAAGGAGTTTTAACCGAACAGGGAACGGACTTTTCGAGAAACCTAATAAAAAGACAAGCTAAAAGAGTTAGAATCAGACAATTTAAGGCTACAGCCTTTCAAACCCCATCCAATCGATCTCTTGAGAGATCACTCCATATCTTAGCAAAATACTTAAAACAGTTTGTGAACAAAGAAGCACAATGGGATGACTGGTGAGCACTTGCAACATTCTCATGTAATACAAGTGTACCTGAAGAAACGAAATGTACTCCGTAAGACCTTTAATAACGTGTAAAATTCACACCCATCGCTAATACATTCTTTTATCTCTTAGTTTTATAGTTTTGATACTCTCTTGGATTACTCTTGATTTAAAAAAAAATATTATATGTGGCCTGACAATTTTTCTGTTTTCGAAGATATCATTTTTTTAAATGGTCAGCTGTTTTGCAATCACCCATATATTTTTAATAAATTTGATAAAAACCTAATGATTACTTATTTCATATATTTTACACAAAATATTCCTTTCAGCAGAAAAAAAAATTAAAATTCTTTCAATATTTTTGTTTCAACTTTAAACATGTTGCACCACGCAAGCAAAAATTTTCAAAATAATGATAATGAACTTGTCCAATTGTATAGAAATCGACCTTAAAAACGATTCTTATTGAAAGGACAACATATTTATGAGAACAAGTTTCAACTTTCATATAATTAACATTAATAGAACTTAAGCAAATGTCGATAAACAGGCGGTTTCCCACTCGTAATTGGTGATGTAGTTTCGATTAATATTTATTACTTCAGTCTGTGATTGAGGATAAGTTTGACACGTGTGAATGAATAATTGCCAAGTTAAAAAAGAACTGTTTAAATTGGTAGATGGAGAAAATGCGGTCGGGAAAAACCCGGAGAACCTGGAGATTTCAAATTGACTGATCACTAGACAAGTATACGCCCTTCAACTGTTGTGATTTTACCCAACAAAAATGCTAATTACAAATAAAAAGTTCAAATATTCAAATATTAAGCCAGATGACACGATATACGAAAAAAATAGTCAAGGCAAAGAATTCTTGCTTATCAAAGGACCTACAACATTGATTTTAACATTTTATAACTATTTCTTGTTTTTTATTGAATCCATTATATAATCAAAAATTCAAATTTGGAGCCCAAAGACACGAGATAAAAAAATTAGCCGAGAGAAAGAATTGTTACCGTTTTCAATATTTCTGACTATTTACCATTAACTATAGCCTTATATCATTTTTCGGCAGGACCTCCCTAAATGTAAAAGAAGGTGTAATCCTACTGACTCAGTCAGCGAAAAATGAGACACTTAGATAATTAAACATTTACTAATTTGAATAGTTCAAATATTTTCTAAGTTGATAGTGGAAAGCTAATACTTGTTTAGTGGAAATATATTAATTTATTTTGGCTGTAAATATTAATTAAAAGAAGTTCATAGGAATGGGAAATGTGAAAAATATAAATTTTTAATAAAAAAAACGCTATGCTGTTACATTTTCAATTTTATTGAAGTAATAAAGACATTTTTAAACAGCTACGTCACCTCCTCCAACATACGTAATATGTATCCATATCAGTATTTATTTATTTTTTGAAGGAGTCCCGCGTTGTCCTCATCTGCCCTATTTACCTGTGAAATAATTATTAACATTTATTATTATCTCAGAAAATGATAGGGAATACTACATCAATGTTTTTTTAACGTTCTTTTGAGAGTGATTCCCATATCCTTTAATATAATAATTGTAATCTCGAGCTGTATCAGGGTAGCTCAAATATAAAAAAAATTATGTTCTGACGGGGCAACCCCAAAAAACTTGCATTTGGTGAAGAAACAAATAAGTTTTTTTCGGATTTTTTAAATGAAGGCTCGCAAAGCTGTTAAACCAACTTCAAATAAAAAAATCCATATTTTCTTACATGATAAAATAAATAAAATTTATTTTTGTTTAAAAATAGTAGCAAGACGTCAGAAGAAGTAAAAAACTCAATCAGTACAGAGAGGTAGGAAAATGGCGCTCAAAATTAAAAAAAAAACTCCTCTTTTTCCGAACAAATAATTAATTTTCGAGCTCCTTTCAAATAAGAAAATACAAATTTTGGTATATATATATGAGAAAATACGTTTTTATGGCACATGCATGATTTCAGCCCTTTTCGACGCCTAAGAAGCAGGGCTAATGCTCTACTTTTTACTCCCTAGGGACTGAAAAGGTACGTCAAAATTTTGCGGTTATTTGTGGAAAGTTACTATACATAACTGATCAAATTGCCGTAAATTATCGAAAATTTTCATGAATTTCCGGCAATTTATGGAAATTTTTGAAAATGAATTTTGGGTAATTTATGGTAAGTGATCATATTCACCTGTAAAATTACCATGGCTGACCAAAAAATTTCATCCGGAAAAGAATAGACATGTTTAAATTGAATTTTGGGCAGTTTATGGTAAGTTACCATAAATCACCTCTAAAATTACCGTTAATTACGAACAATTTCTGGTAATTTTCTTATTCAATTTATGATAATTTGGAATAACTCAAGATAAATTTCATGCTTCTTCACTCAAAATCTAATACGGACTGAAATCATGACTGTATTTCGACAAATGTCTGAAATCATCCATTTGTTATAAAAAATATCGTATGCGCCAAGGGGGAGAGGCACTTTTTCCCCCTAGGTGCATAATATACTATTTTTTACGTTTGGGGATCGTTCAACAGCCCTGGGCAAAAAATTCACATTTGGTTTTGCACTAAATAAACTCTTTTTGGCGGTTTAAAATCCAAGAAAATTTTTTTCATTCGTGGCACCTTAATATCTATATATTGTCGTTAGCACCCACAAGCTCATGAAAGAAGCACAAAGTTCTCACCAAATTCATATCTCTTTACCAAAGATTTGATCTTATCTTCTCCTTATACATGAAGTATTTTTGGGTCTACAAATTGTTATTTTAGATTTTTAAAATCATTCTAAATAAATCAAAATATTTGTGTTTGTAAGTTACCTGGTCCACCAGAACAGCACGGTAAATATTTCACCTAAAAGCACATATTTAAACAAATAAGTTAACATGTTTCTCATAAGAATCAAATTTTCAATGTCAAAAAGAAAAAGAACGAAAATTTTGTATGCTTACCAGGCATTTAGGATCGCATGCTTCCGCCTTAAATGGTTTAGCAATTACAACGAAATTCGTCAGTACAGTTGCAATTACTGTAAAAAAAAAAATATATCAACGTTAATTTCCGATATTTAGTTTTTTTAAATATTAGGTAATGACATCAACAAGTGGATGCCTTAATTAGTGAGCCTTTTCCAAAAATTCTCGCCTGATTATGTGAAATAAGAAAATCAAAAATACTAAACTTTTCTTATACTTTCGCGGATCGGACTCAAACTTGTGCAAAATATATTCTTATTGGACAGTGGTTTATCAAGACAAAATTTTCTCAGTTGGACAAATGTTTAATGAAGGCCAGGGGGTGAAATTTTTTAATTTTATGTAGGTAGGCTGTTTTTCAGATGCATTTATTAATTTCTGCAATGTTCACAACAAATTTTGAATGCGTGAATGAGAAAATGTATGAGGTGTCTAGAATACATATAAATACATTTTTACTTTTTCCACAATCACCGTTTACACAGCTCAAATGGCTTAAGTCGTCCACTATTGATGTCGTTACCTCGTCAGATATTATAAAGTTAAGATATTTTCAATCAAGTTTGGACTGAACTAAATCAGAATTATTTATTTGTGTATTTCATAAATATCACTTACCCAATAGTAGCAACGAGAATATGACTGCCACGCTCATGATGCAGAATTTAAAAAGTTGAACACAGATTTTCTTGCACTGAATAGTCAGACAATGATGAGAAAGCTCGTTGAAATTGTCGTATTTATACTCTGTAAGTTAAACATAATATATGCCCCAAGCAACATTTCAAAGTTTCGTATCACACTTTGGTGAATTGTGATACGAAGGTGCAATAGAAGTATCAGCATGACAATTCAATTTTCAAGTCTATACAGATCTAGGAAAAAACAAAGTATGTTTGAACTGACTAT
The DNA here is from genome assembly GCA_932195095.1 of Andricus curvator. Taxonomy (NCBI): domain Eukaryota; kingdom Metazoa; phylum Arthropoda; class Insecta; order Hymenoptera; family Cynipidae; genus Andricus; species Andricus curvator. The sequence continues at coordinate 11,278 of CAKNYM010000198.1, read as the reverse complement.
AATCGAAGGTAAAATAATGTAAAAACATCTGCGAAGTAGAGATACGTATACGATTGTACATGTGACTTGTCAAATTATTGAGTTTTTAAAAATTTATTATGTACGGAAAAAATTAGCATTGAATAAAGAAAATATCTATATGAATTGAATTATAATGCTTCATTAAACTTTTTCAGAGCTCAAAAAGAAGACCAATGCTGTCGAAAAATTGAAAATGCAAAGGACCACGCACAAAATTTACGGAATTCGGTGGATTTTATTCATCTCATATATTTTGTGATTTATGAAACTAGAAGAAATTTTCCAAGAGTTCTTGAACCAATTGAAACACTTTTTGTGCGGGGTCCTTTTTTGCTAAACAACACTTGATATGAAAATAAGTGAAGAGAACGAATTGTTGCTGCTTTCAAGAAGGCATACAAGATTACTATTAACCATTTTTTCATCGAATCTCTATAAATCAGCAACTAAAGATTAGTAGAAAATTTCAAATTCAAATATTAGAAATATTTTCGATTTCGATAGCGATAACCTGTATTTACTGGAATTATATGGATTTATTCAGGGCAGTATATGCATATATATATTTAAATTGATTGAAAGATGGTTATAGAAAAGGGAACCCTGAAAACAGTGAGATGGTGTTTTCGTGAAACTTGTAAAGAGTTGGTATCACTTCCGCCAACATACCGTATTTACGCAATGAGTTAAGAGTCTCCACGTATATCGAGATTAGGGAACAAGTAGCCAAAGTCATCTAGTATTTTTTAAGGACAAATAATATATTTGTTTGACAAACCTTCACTAGATTTGACTGGAAGAAACTGGTTGAAATGTTTAAAAACAACCAAACCGGTAATTTCTTATTTCTTTATAAAATATTTATAAATTAAATAATTGCTTAATTATTTCTGATATAAGTAAAAAAAAATAGGATTATTTATATTGATTTCAGTTTTTGAAAAGATTAATCAGTTTTACCGGACAATAATGTATTATCCAGAGTTATCGATATATCGATATCGATATTATCGCTAATAACATTTTTTAGTAAAAGTTTGAATGACTTTAAAAGATATTTCAAAGTTTTAGAAATTTGGAAGAGATTTTAAGATAATTTAAATCTTATGAATATTTTAAAAAAATGTTAACAAAATGTAGATGTTTGAAGATTTTGATCACAAAACGGAGAAGCTTTTTCAGAATTTTGAAAAATTTTAAGAGAATAGAAATTTTGCCTAAGATGTCTAGAATAACTTCAAATGACTTTTTTATTTTCAAAAATTAAGTTTTAAAGAAAATTTAAAAAGATTCTAAAAACATTTCAAAAGATGTCTAAAAATATCAACAAAAAATCTCGAAAATTTAAGGGCAAATATTTTGCTTTAAAAGATTTTTTTACAAATTTTCGAAAAAATGAACCTTATTTTTTGAGGTATGTATGTTAGACAAGTTTTTAAAACAGATTCTTTTTTAATTATGTAAAAAAAATTATGAAAAAAAACGTACGACCGACGAGTGGACGCACGAACACCCCACCGAAACCATTAGGGTTTAGGCCCGGGGCTACGAAACCCTAAAAATTGAAAAAATGTAGATTTTTCAATATTTTGAATACAAAATTTATAAGCTTCTTAAAATTTTTAAAAGATTTCAAGAGAATACCATTTTTTTAAGATTCCTAGAAATTTTTTTAATGATTTTTAATTTCATCACATTAATTTATGTATACCATTAAGCCATTTCCCTTTCAGGGTAGGCGTGACACTACCCGATTCGGGTAGTGTTTCTAGGTGGATAGTTTTCTTGTAGTTATAAATAACTACAAGTGTGGGCTCACCACACCCACGATGTGCCAACAGCACTCAGTATTCTTGAATGGTCACCCATCCAAGTACTAACCGCGTCCAACGCTGCTTAACTTCAGTGATCTTACGTTAACTGGGTTTTTCAGCGTGGTATGGCGTGGTTAGCGAATAATTCTTGTTTTTCCATTTTGAGGCGTTAGCTTGTGAATGCATCATGTTTTTCGAGGTGATCTGACTTATATACAAGTTTTATTATAGTACCTTCTTATTGTTTCAATAAAGCTGAAAATATTTCCAGCGTGGCAGTCTTAATGTATAGCAAAAAAATGTCTGAGTTTTTTCGGGTTCCTGAAAGTTTTTATCGGTCATTGAAATTTTTAAAAATTTTCATTCAAAGTAATCGAATCTGAACTGCAAATTGAAGCACTCAAAGTCAAACTGTTTTGAATTTAAATCTTTTACCCTTGAAGTTTATAAAATTTTTAATTAAAAAATGTTTGATTTAAAGCAGGTTTGTAAATCCGGAACTTGAGTAACCCCTCCCCATGACATACCCCTCACTAGAGGCAGAGTAAGATAAAGAAGATTTTAAGGAAGCTCAGTACTAGGGAGTTTTTTGGGTCGAAAAATACGAATTTGGGGTCGAAATTCCAAAATTAAAACAAGCGACCAAAATTTTGGAATTGATTAAATCGGAGGATTTTTACCAAAGTCATGAACAGAGTGCTTTCCTTGTATCAAAATACGGATTTTAGGTTGAAATGCAAAAATTCCAACATTATACTCAAATTTTGAAGATTTTATTGAAATGGTAGATTTCTATTAAAGTGATAACCAGGGGGGTTCCAAGTCAGATGACACGAATTTAGGGTCAAAATAAAAAATTACCAAATTTGGCTCAAATTTTGAAAATTTCATTCTATCGGTACCTTTCCATATTTCCATTAAAGTCATAACCCGGGGTTTTTTCGAAACTTAGAATACAAATTTGCCGTCAAAATAAAGAAATTTAATAAGCTGACTTGAAATTTAGTGAATGTTATTAAATTGGTAGATTTCCATCGCAGATATCACGAAAGGGTTTTTCGAGTCACAGAACACGAATTTCAGGTCGAAATTGGGAAATTACAAAATTGACCCAAATTTGGCAAATTTTAATAAGTTAGTAGATTTCCATGAAATCCATAACCAGGGAATTTTTCGAGTCTTAGAATGCAAATTTGGGGTCAAAAGTCTAAAATTTAACTCAAATTTTGGAAATTTTATCAAAGGGGTATATTTCTATGAAAGTCGTAACCAGAGGGTTATCTGAATTACAGAACACGAAGGTGGGGTCGACATTTTTAAATTCCAAACTTTGACTTAAATTTTCAAAATTTCTTTGTATCGGTAGATTTTCATAGAAGTAATAACAGGGAGTTTTTTCAGTCTTAAAATACAAATTTAGAGTCAAAATTCAAATAGCCAACCTTGAATATTTCATTAAATTGCTAATTTTCATGACTGTGCAAAGAGGTTTTCCAAGTAGCAGTCTAATTTTTTTTACATATAGGGTTTAATCTGATAATCCTAATATCATTCAATCTATCAGGTTATAGGTGTACCCCTAAGTCATATGGAAAGAATCTGAACGCTAAAAACGGTACGAATGCACAGTACAAGCTAGTTTGTACAATTGAGGAAAAATCTATTTATCGCGATTCCAAAGCTCCAAGATGTTTCCATGATGTAGAGATCGTGGAAGATTGATGTATTAATCAATTTTTCTCTCGATAATTGCCCATGTGCATCGAGGTCTCAATTTCTCTAAACGTGACAATTCTTTTTCCAACAAAGATCCGCTGCTGCTTCTGTCGTAATATTTGTCCGTTTCCTAATTAAAATAGTAAATTAAAATTTTTTTCTTTGTCTTCTCAGAATTTTCAATCCCTTGGGCAGGCCTGGACTGAAACCGTAATTATCTATCTTAATCAATTCTAGTTCTAGTTCTCCATTGCCTTGATTAATTTTTTAGGCGAAGGCGAATTCATTTCTTCAAGTTTCAATTTAAACCGCACCTATATGGCATAACTATCGCCCGGGATTATGTGCTTTTTTTAAAGGAAGACAGTTGCACCTTTTGCTGGTTTAAGAGTTCTTCCGAACTGAATAATCTCGTCCCATGCCTGATTAAGATATTTATTATTTTATTTTTGATTCGAATAGCGTTCATCGTTTTCTTTCGTAATCAGCCGGAAAATTAAAAAAAGGTTAAAAATTAACAAAATGGCACTGGTTTTTTTATTTTTCCCAATAGTTTTGAAAAGTTTCTGCTAATAGAAGAAAGGCATCTTACGAGGGCTGTTTGATAAGTCAGTGACTTCTTGAATTTCCCGCGCAGTAACTTTAAATCCAACACTGCTCCCGTCAACGCCATTTATGAATAGACTACTGTCAAATTTCGAGCAAGGTGGGTCATTTAGTTTGTGTTTGATAGCCATTGAAAGCAGAGAACATCGTGCATTTTAACGAAAATGGAAAAAATTGAATTTCGTGTGCTAATTAAGCATTATTTTTTGCGTAAAAAACCATCACTGAAACCAAGGAAAGGCTTGATAAATACTATAGGAACTCTGCACCATCAATGTCAATGGTTAATAAGTGGTTTACTGAGTTCCGTTGTGGTCGTACCAGCACAAGTGACGCCGACGTTCAGATCGCCCAAAAGGGGTCATTACGCCAGAAATCGTCGATAAAATCCGTGGAATGATATTGGACAATAGGATAACGAAAGTGCGTGAGGTGGCTGAGGCTGTAGGCATCTCAACTGAATGGGTACATCACATTTTACATGTATATTTGGACCTGAAAAAACTATCCGCGAGATGGGTGCCGCGATTGCTCACACTCGACCATAAGCGCAACCGTATGACCACTTCAAAGAAGTGTTTGGCGATGCTCAACCGCAATCCGAACGAGATTTTGCACCGTTTCGTAACCGTGGACGAAACATGAATCCATCACAACACACCAGAAACCAAGGAAAAATGAAAACAGTGGGTTTCTCCGGGTGAACGTGCACCAAAGAAGGCCATGATGGGTCCGTCGGCCAAGAAGGACATGGCCGCCGTTTTTTGGGATGCACGCGGTATCATTCACATCGATTACCTTCAGAGGGGTGAAACGATCAACGGCAAATATTATTAAGAGCTTTTGGACAGATTCGATATTGATTTGAAGCAAAAACGACCGCTTTTGTCGAAGAAAAAAGTGCTGTTCCATCAGGACAATGCACGGGTGCACACGTGTGTAGTCACCATGGCAAAATTCCATCAATTGGGCTATGAACTGCTAGCTCATCCAGCATATTCTCCAGATTTAGCCCCCTGCGACTATTTCCTGTTTCCAAACCTAAAGAAATGACTGGGTGGTAAGAGATCTGGGTCGAATGAAGAGTTCATCACCGAAACAAACGCCTATTTTGTGGGCCTTGAGAAAACCTATTTTTAGGAAGGAATACAAAAATTGGAAAGACGCTGGGCTAAATGTATCGAGCTAAGAGGAGATGATGTTTAGAAATAAAACGCTTATTTGTCGAAAAAAAAATTTTTTATTAAAAGAGTCATTGACTTATCAAACTGCCCTCGTATCAGCATCATGTGGGCTAAAGCATTTTTGAAGCCGAGAGAATTGTTTTTCTAAAAATATAATTTTTCAATTTTTCTCATAAACAATGAAAGATAGCGCAAAAGAAAAAGATACGATTTTCATGGAACTTCATTAGACGTGAAGACTTTCATCTTCACATTTTTTCGTGTCTGTCATTGTTTCTAAGAAAAAGTATAAAATTCGATTGTCATGAAAAATAATTCTCCTGGCCACAAAAGTTATTTAGCCAGCATCAAGCTTACAAAATATCTTCATTATCAAAGTCCCAGTTAAAATAAAATTGAAAAAAATAAAAATATGTTTTTTTTTTTTTTGAAAAAATTTACTTTTAATTTTCTTAGAAAAACCGGTGTCATTTTGTTAATTTCTAACCTTTTTTAATTTTCCGGCGGATTACGATAATAAAATAATAAACCTCTCAATTATGTCAAAAGTTATAGAGGTTTAAAGAAAAAAATCAGGTTTTTTGAAAAACAAAGCACAAAATTCAAATACGCATAACTTCTTGGAATTTTTTTTTTGCAAATCGGAAAAATACTTATCGCCTAATTTCCTTCACAAAGACAACATATTTTGTTCCCGAGAGATTCTGCGATTTCAAGTGTAGAACCCTGTTTGACTTGAAATGGATTCGGTCACCGATGTATAAAATTATCAAAATTTGAGTCAAATTTTGGAATTTTGGCCCTTAGTTTGTATTCTAAGACTCGAAACAACCCCTGATTATGAATTTCATGGAAATCTACCGATTTAGTAAAATTTTTAACATTTGAGTCAAATTTTGGGATTTTTAAGTTTTTACCTTTTTTTTACGTTCTCTCCAATAACATTTTGTGTTTTTGAATTTGTCATCACTTCTGATTCTTCATCCTTATTTTTCATTTCCTTGGCTTCCAACATTTTCCTAAACTCTGATTTTTTTCAGGACATAAGCTTCCCACGGACCTTTATTTTCCTTCCATTTCCTGTATAACTTCTTGACCTTTCGCTTTGTTCTTGACCACTTCTCGACCGTCAACTTTAATTCGCTAATTCAAATCTGATTGACTTCCTCTTTTTCTATTTCATGATCTTGTTCACTTTATTTTCAAAAATATTCCATTCTTCTTTCACTTTTGGTTCCAAGTAAACAGTAGCACTAATTTTTGCCCTATATTCGTTCTGACATACGTTTGTCATTCCAAACATCAGTCTCCTATTGGCTATACTTATTCATTCCGACAAATTCTTCCACATGACATGCGCAACTAATATTCAACTTTCACTGCTACATGTGAAAAAAATACTTTCCATCCCCTGGCTTTTCCCTTTGCCCAAGGTCGTTGGGATTACTGAAAATTAAAATCTTCCCTTCTAATGTAGCTCTTCTCCAAGTCCCTAAATTTTGTCAAAACTTAGTTAACCCTCAGTTTTTGGTATCCTATTTTGTCTTCCTTCAACGGAAAAAGTTATAGCTCATACAGAAAAATACTTAAAAATCAAATCAACGCAACCAAAATATTTTTGAAAAAAGTAATTTTTGTTTTTGTAACAGTCAACTGTATCTTCAATTCATGGATTTTCATATCTTCAAATTAGCTACGTGATTTCGTGAGTTTCAAATGTCATACGAAATGCAAATGCCACGTGGAGTTTTTTGGTTGAATATAAAAAAAACAGATAAGTTATATAACTTGGAATCCAAGATTTTGAGAAGTATACAAATTTAAAAACTAGTTATGATATTAACTAAAATTATTTTTATTTCAATTAGTCCAGTTTATTCTACATAATTTCGACTAAATCTGTGAAATCAATTATAAATTTCAAACCTCTGTCAACATTATTCCTGTCAAATTACCACTATATTCAGGCTTCCACCATTTTAATTTCAGCTACATATATAATATATTTGCTTCAAGAATTTAAAAGTATTGCTGTAAATCCCTATTTTGAAAATTTTGCAAATAGCATTGGTTTGTTTTAAACGATATTGTGGCTATATCTAATTTTTTTTATATCCACCTTTGTTCTCTGCTGAAAGTATGATCTGTACTAATCTTCCTACCGCTAAATACCTTTTTTCTTTGCATATTCAATTGCTTTTATTCCCAGAAACATATTCTTGCTATAGCAGTTTCCTTTTCCTCAATCTCTAGAGTTGTGGCCCAGACAACTTCCACATTCGGGTCAAATTTTTTTTAAAGAACTCTATTACCCCCTTTTTGCCAGAACCTTCTATTTATAGGCCTCTTATCACTAAACTGTTTTTCCTCTCTACTAAGCTTCAAATGCTCTTTTTATTTCCAAAAAGTCTATTTTATTTCTGTACTCCTCGTTTACCCTGTCAACAATTGACTTTTTTGTTTGATCTGATTCATTTTTCCCCTTATTTTATTTATAAACCAATACTATATTGGGCGCGGTTAGTACATGGATGGGTGACCATTCGAGAATACTGCGTGCTGTTGGCCCGTCGTGGGTGTGGTGAGCCCACACTTTTAGTTATTTACTACAAGAAACTATCCACCTAGAACCACCACCCGAATCGGGTAGTGTCACGCCTGCCCTGAAAGGGAAATGGCTTAATGGTATACTATATTATATAATAATATATATAATGATATGTTAAAATTGATTTTTATTAAAGTAGTTCTACTGTTAACGAAAAAAGATTAATTCTCAACGTAAAATGTAATAGCTGATATTTCAACCAAGAAAGATTTAAAATAAAATAAAGAGACAGTTGAATTTAACCAAAAAATATGAAAAAAATATTTCAACTTTTTAAAAAATAAATCATTTTTAACAAAAAATAAATTTTTAACAAAATAGTTCAACATTCAACCCAAGGTTGTATTTTCAACCGGAAAGATAAATTTCTAACGGAGAAGGTTAATTTGCTATCAAAGAGGACGAATTTTCAATAAAATACATGAATTTTCATCTAGATAATTCAGTTTTCAACCAAAGAGTAGAATTTTTCAAACAAATGTGATGAATTATGTAGCAAAAGTATAATAGTAGAATTTCAATTAAAAAGAATGAACTTTTAACCAAAAATATTTGGACTTTCTTATTGGGTTCTAGTAACTCAGTTCGCATTTAACCGACAAAAACGAGAAAATTAGTCTTCTTGGTTAAAGAATCATCTTCCGGAGTGAATGTTCAACTTTGTTTTTGAAAATTTACTTTTACATTCTCATTCAATGAGAAGGTATTGGTTTTTGTAAAATTTGACATAGTCGGTTCTCATCAAATATCCACGTTTGGAGACCCCCTGAGTCAGAAGAAACGATTTTTACGAAGGTGTCTGTCTGTAGGCTGTAGTCTGTAGTCTGTAGTCTGTCAAATGAACAAAAGATGTTATTTTTTGAAAAAAGTGAATTTTTCAACAAAAAATAAAAAAGAGCTTTGTTTGAGCGTGCTCCGTGTATTTTCGTAACGCTAGAGAGAGACCGTGGTTGACAAAGATAAAAAGAGAATTGATAGCGGATTGGTGAGTCGATGTTTCTAACGCTTGTTAGAACAAAAATGCAGTAGAGCTCATGCATACCTACGCCGACTCAAAACGTGATGTTGCATTTTTCCATGGAGACAATGAAATCACGCCATTTATGATTTTGTTCTGAAAAGTATCGTTCGTGATTCCTGTGGACTGACGGCTTTTCGTTTTGAAACTCGCGCCATGTTTTTGTAACTCGTCCCCGGCTCGGGCGCCTACGGCGCCCTTACCTACGACTAGTTACAAAAACATTGCGCTCGTTTCAAAACGGCCGTCAGTCCACACTAGTCACGAAATGTACTATTTTGGTTGAATTGAATGCAAATAAGTTAGATTTCGAGCAATTATTACGAAAAAATGTAATTATATAGGACAATGTAAAATAAAATGATCTTCTTACCGCTAATAGCTAGCACTTTTTCATTCAACTGAATTGTTTCTTTTTCTTTCGTATCATTCCACTTTGAAGTAGCTACGCAGCCTAATTCTCTACTTTTCTTCGGAATCATTGACAACAGAATGACATCTTGTTTTTTATCATCTATCCACCAGATCAGCGCAAACTTCTTTTCTCTTGAAGTCATTTTAGATATTATTATTTCAATATTTATCACGAAAACAAAGATATTTTCTTTGACTATAACCACAAAAGTGGACGTTTTTACAAACTGAGGTGATGGAGGTGGGAGGAAACAAAAAAGTATTTGTTACGTGAGCACAGACGTCAAGGCAACGACACCATATTTGAGCGTGAAAATTTAAAAATTCAGTTACTGTATGCGAATTGCAAACCGAGCGAAGTCAACAAATTAAAGTTAATATTACATTAAAGCTGTTAGATTCCAGGTCTAATTATATCAGAGAAATTTTCATTTCCTTATTTCTAACCGCGTGTCTACTTTCGGGACCATTGTCACCTGGTGCCGACATGAAGTTTAATAATGAAGCGTATGTAGCAATTCCTATAAATAATAAAGAACTTGAATAAAGCTTAAAGTATTGCGCATATTTTTTCAAACATGAAAAATCTTTTGAAAATATTGTTCAAACTCCTATTCCTAATTATTCAATTTGCAATAAACTAATAAATTATTTTACTATGAATTTTTACAATTCAAAGATTAAGAAGTATTTATAGAGGACGTAAACAATTATTTCTCAAATTGAGAGATTGAAAAGTGTCTAAGGAGAGGTTAAAAATATACAAAAAGTTACAGAGCCTTAAAAGAGAACTTTAAAATTCTGTGAAGATTATGGAGGTTTAAAGGAGACGTTAATAAAACTCAAGAACGTAGAGGCAAGATCTTCAATGTAGGGGCTAAAACCTATGTAGAAGCAAAATATAATGAAAATATCTTTAGGAGCGGCTAGGTAGGAGCTAGTAGAATAAGCAGCTTCAAAGTACAGGCAATACTTCCACTTAGAGCATCAAAGTAGGGCCTATATTTCGACTCGGGATATTTTATTCATATTCCATGACTGATTGTCAACAGAAATGTCGAGTTTCAACTCGATTCAGCTAATATTGACGATTCCGAATGAAATTGACAAAAAAAAGTATTTTTTTTCTTATGGGAAATACTTGTTGAACTTCATGGGGCTTGCGCCACCTCTAAATACCATTGTTTTCAAAACAAAAAAGTGAACTTATTTTTGTGTAGATTCGAACACATTTCCGGGCGATATGAATGAAAATTCGAAAAAAATTTGGACCTCCATAGTGTATAAGGTGTAATTTACCACGTTTTTTTCAACTAATGTGTCACATAAATGTATTATTTCTTTTTACTTATATATCGAAATTTTATTTTCAAAGTGCAAGTGTAAGGAAATTGTGACATTTATACGTAGTGAAACTGAGAAAAATTCAAGATCTATAATGTAAAATGTTATTTAATCAAGCCAGACGTATACAGCAGTATTTTAATTTATATTTGGAATGAACAGAAGTAAATTTATTGTTAAATAGCAGTCAAAAATTATTTTTTACAATAAATGCGAAATAAACATTTTTCTACATTTTCATTGCATTATTTAAATTAAAATAATTATTTTTGAAACCCAAAACTTGCCACAATCGGTTAACTTTGGCTCGTTCTAGTTAAAATTTGAGATTTTTTATTTACATCTTGATCCTGTAATATAAAGAATTTTCATTTGAAGACTCGACACTTAAAAGTAAATGCATTGATTTTATACAGTAAGGGTTGAAAATAGTGGGAATAAATTATTTAAGAAGTGCATCATCTTCAAACTTTGATGATGTCAAAATAACGAACGTTTATACATTTTTGCCCGTGCAGAAATCGCCATATATATTACCGATTACCGACTAGGG
>CAKNYM010000191.1:0-28645 GCA_932195095.1 Andricus curvator | reverse complement strand
TTCCCAATAGGACCAATCCGTACTAGGATTTTGAGGTTATGAAGTGGCAATTTGATGGCAGCACTTTCGTCTCGCGGGAATTTTTCGAAAACGTTTATTTACTTTTTTTCGAGGCAACACATTTTAAGCAATATGTTCATGAAAAAAAATTAAATAAATGTTTTGTAACAATTTCCGCGAGCTGAGAGAGCTGTCATCAACAAATTCGCCAATGAAATGAAGTTTTTTCATCCAATTATTCATTTCATTGACTATAATTTTGTATAAAAAAATGTAATTTATTAAATAAATTACTTAAAATATTTTAGGTAATTATTTTTTTTTTTTAATGAAAATGTAACTATTATTCCAGTTGAATATTCCATAATTTTAGTTAAAAATTCATCTCTTTTTTTTAACTTTCTTTTTTTTGCCTATGAATTTATTTATTCAATTTTTGGTAGAAAAATTATCTTTTTTAGTTGGAAATTCGTCTTTTGGTAGAAATTCATCTTCTTGGTCCAAAATTCAATTATTCTAGTTAAAGATTCATCATTGCAGTAAAAAAATTAATCTGTCTGGTTTAAAATTCAACTATTTCAGTTAAATATTTAGAATTTTATTTGAAAATTCATCACTTCGTTTGTTTGGTTAAACATTAATTTCTTTAACTTGAAATATAATTATTTAAGTTTTGGTGGACAATTTATCTTTTTTAGTAAAAATTAATTTTTTTGTCTGAAAATTCAACTATTTCAGTTGAATATTCATTCTTTTAATTGAAAACTCTTATGTTTGGTTTAAAATTAATTTTTTTTCACTAAAAACGTGACTATTCCATTTTTGGTTGAAAATGATTCTTGTTTTAATTCAAAATTCAACCATTTGGTTGAAAATTTGTCTCCTTTAATCAAAAATTCGACTATTTTGTTAAAAATTTATGTATTTTGTTGAAAAATTGTATTTTTGGTACAAAATAATTCTTTTTATTTGAAAATTAATCTTCTGGTTTAAAAATTCATCTTTTTGGTCGAAAATTCAAGTGTTCCAGTTAAATATTCATAATTTTAGCTGAAAATTAATTTTTTATATTGTTTAAAATTCAACTATTCAGTTGAAGATTCATAATTTTATTTGAAAATTCATCACTTTGGTTGAAAAGTTTAACTATTTCATTTTTTTGTGAAAAATTGATATTTTTAGTGAAAAATTCAAGTATGTTTTGAAAATTCATTTATTTTGCAATGTTTTGTTCTGTTGTGTTAAAGGATGTTCAGAGTGAACGTCATGAATTAAAATAAATGTTTGCGTTTTACGGCAAATATGAATATGTTACTTTTAGTTGACCGGGAAAATTGAAAAACTTGACCGGGAAAAACCGGGAATTTGAAATTGTCCGCCGAATCGCCACCCTGAAAATGTATGAGCTTTGGGAAGGAAAACCAGTTGTTGTGATGATTCCTGCATGTATTTAATAGAATTTTGAACTACTGCACCTGTAAATATCACAATTTTTAATGTTTATATTTAAAAATAGTTCAATCTGTAACAGTTTTTAAATAGTTCAATCTACAAGTCCATTTCTCTCAATTATCGTGTTTTTCGCTGTATATGTTTTTTTTTTGAAATTATCAAATGTATTAATTAATTTTTTATGATAAATCATCAGTTTAGAATCAAAGAAATTAATTTTCAGATCACGAAATAGACTTTTATAGTAAAAGGTAAATTAATTCTTTGATTTTACTCTTTACAAATGAATTATTGATTTTAAATTCAAAAGAAGGAAGACTTTTCTTCACAAATGTCAATTCTGAATAATTCATAATATTTTTTGTACTTTAAAATTATTAAACAATAATTATAATAATAATATTATAATAATTATGTTGTAAAAAATTGATTTGCATATTTTATCATTTAAATAAGCGCGCGATCAACATGCAGTGAGGCTGCTGGTGCGACGCATGCGCATTCAGACTTTAAAAAAATTCGTTTCTCTACAGTCAAATTGGCTATCTATTTTTATATTTTATGTTAAAATTATAAAACAAAGGCAATTTTGTTTTTGCAACGACCCTACATCACTTCTAACAATATATATTTGTACTTTTCAAAAGTGACATGTCGAAAAGTTCTTGCATATGAATAAGCCTTTATGTTTACAAGCTTGTTACATAACCTGCAAATTACATCTATCAAGTCATTATATCTATTTTTAATACGGTAATATTTTGTACCTTCATTGTCTTCATGAAGTTATGTCCATCAGTTTGATTACATGTGTGCTTTCAGGTAAAAATTGTATTATTAATTAAACAAAATGTCGAAGTGGGCAAAGCGAAAAATGGGTTCTTTAGAAATAGGCTCCTTTACAATTGGCATCCTTTAGAACCCCAACTGAGGTATCATTTAGAGCTCATTCATCGTGTTGGATTCCTTTTCAGCAAGTGGGGTTCATTTTTGTTGCAGCTCCTTTGGAACCAAAAATGGGTTCTAATGGAAAACCCAGTTTTTTCTGTGTTGGATCATATGCTTGGTAAGCTAATTTACGTCAAGCTTATCTATGAACACTTCATGGTGGTATCCAACTGACCGCACGTGTTCTAAAACAATCACTTTCGCTAGTTCATTCACGTTCTTTGATAAATCAATGAATTAAAAGTTGCATGGAATGCACACGCCAGCGCGCCTGTACAGCGACCCAACACAGAAAAAACTGGGGGTTCACTAAAGTTGCGGCTCTAATAAAAGTTGGTATCCTTTAGAACTTGAGCTCCAATAGATACCTGTAGAGAGCCAAAAGGGTTCCTTTAGAGCGCACTTTTAAAGAACAACATGGAGGCGTATTCACAAACCAACCGCTTGCAAAGTAGCGCTGGTAAGTTAGTGATCGATTTACAGTTATCGACCGATGACTTGAGGCGAAAAGTTTCTTGCATATGAATATGCCTTTATGTTGACAACTTTGCTACATAACCTGCAAATGATATTTATCATGTTATTATATCTACTTAAATTGTGGTAATATTTTGTACTTTAATTATCTTCATTAAGTTATGTCCATCAGAGTTCGATTACATGTGTGCTTTAAGGTAAAAATTATGATATTAATTAAACAAAATGTCGAAGTGGGCAAAGCGAAAAAAAGGTTCCTTATAAATAGGCTCAATTACAATTGGGATCCTTTAAAACACCAACTGAGGTATCATTTAGAGCTCATTTATTGTTTTGGGTTTCTTTTCAGCAAGTGGGGTTCATTTTTGTTGCAGCTCCTTTGGAATCAAAAATGCCCAGATAACAATGCATGCGGACGCGCATGGGCGCATAGCGTGCAAGCACGATGTGTCGGCAACAATGCAAGCACAGTGACAGCACGTTCTGAGGTTAATAAGTAATCCCGCATAGTGCCCGCACACGGTCTGCATGATATGCATCACAGCGTGCGTCTATCATGCTCGTCAGGTACTTAGGGCAAAATGTCGGCATATAGCGTGCGGTGAAGAGTGCGGCACAAAAAGCGCATTATTACTAAAAACATAATATAGCAGTGGTTTAAAAAAAACTCTGATCAAATTCGCTTCATCCTCTAAATTTTTGTTATTTTCCAAGTTTATTTTACAGACAAAAAGTCGAAATAAAAGTGAAAAATTATTTTTGTTCAAATTAAATAAACATTTTTTCTTGGGTTTCGGTTCGGAAAATTAGCTTGGAGTATAAACAAATTTTAAGGCAAAGAACAGAGTCGGCAAGAGTTGTAATTGTTTAAAAATAATTTTTTGAACTCTAAAATTTTAGCTCTGTGAAAACGCACCATAAGTATTTTATAGTCAAATGATAAAAATAAAGAAAAATATATCTACAACTAGAAGAAAAACTAAAACAAAAAAATCAGTTGTGAAAGAACAACTTTCAACACAGTAGTCTCTTCTTAAAAACGTCATACAATGTTTCCTGTTACTTATGTTATTTTTAACATCTTGTTTTCAATAATTATAACTCAAAACACGTGCAAGCTAGCACGACACTGGCACGCACATGTTGACACGCGTGCGGCGCATATGAGGACACATATGTCTGCACTCTTGCCCTCACATCGTGCCGATCGGTAGACACGCGTGCAAACACCATGCGGGCAAGGTGTGAGCAAATTGTTATCTGGGTGGGTTTTAATGGAAACCCTTGTTTTTTCTATGAAATCATGAGTTCGCTCCCATGACACAGTGGGACAAAATCGCGAAAAGCTGGCCAAAAGTAAAAAAAAAAGAGTTTGTATTCCTTAACTTTCTGCGTTTGGAATAGTTGCAGTGGGATTCTGAGCATCATGTAATATCGTCAGTTAATATCGTCAGTAACTTTTTTTTTTTGTCACTTACTTCAGAGCTATTTGAAGTGATCCATTGAGTACAAGCAGCGCGCAAGGTATTTACAACTCTCATGAGTGCACAATTATTCGAGAGATTGTTTGCTGGGCCCGATTTGGGGTTGTGGGGGCCCTAGGGCCGGTTAAAATGTGGGTGCCCTTGAGCGGTGACCAGGGGCTGGTTTCTAAACTGAGAACTATGAGCATGTATAAATAGTTTAGAGTCGCAGCGATTTTGATTTGCCGACTAGTTACCATTTTTTGCCGATTTAGCCGAATTTATAGTCGAATTATCCGTTTTGTGGGGGCCCCGGGCCGCGACCCCGAGGGCCCTTATATAAATCTGACCCTCATTGTTTGATTCAAAATTTGCAATATGGAATCTACGCGTAAAAGTGAGTAAATTTAGAATCAGGGGCCACTTCAGACTGTCGGCCACCCGGAGGCCAATTTCAATTTGCCGTCCCTTTTAATATGAATTTTGAAATCGAAGTATTTAGAACTATTCTAATTGAAAATTAGAATAATAAATGAAGAATAAGTCATAAGAAATACTAATAATAATTAATAATAATCATAATAAATAATAATTATTAACAATAATCATAATGAATAATAATTATTATTAATAATAATTATAATAAATAGTAATAAATCATTTATAAATAAGTTGATAGTTCAATAAATTACTACATTAGATCCTAATTATTTTTTCAGGGAAAGTAATCATGTGAAGTAGATCTTAATTGAAGATCCAGAGGTCGGACTCTTGCAAGATATCTCCACGAAGGGAGGCATCCATTTCAGCCAGATCTTGGGGTTCAGGAGGAACTTGCATGTTAATGTTCCTCCTTGTCCTGAAATCGCGATCATCTCTCAGAAGGTGCCTGATTTCCGCGGTTGGTCTCAATGTGGCTTCAACAAAAATTATTTAATTAAGTTGCCACCAAACTGATGAATTTGCAACTGGAATAGTTGAATTTCCAACCAAAAAAGACATTTTTCAAAAAAATAAATGAATTTTTAACTAAAAAATACAACTTTACGACCAAATAGTTAAATCTTAAACTAAAAACGATGAAGTCTCAACCAAACATGGAATAGTTTACTTTTCTCCTGAGTCGAGTGAAAGCATGGCTCGAAAGTGTAATGCAAGCCTTAGACACACGCGTTGTGTCGTTTATCAGAGACCGAGACTTGCTTCTCTTCACCCACTCAAAGGAGCCCTTCAGTTATTCTTTCGACTTCGTACATTATTCTTCTCTCTCTCTCTCTCTCTCTCTTGGGTCGTAGTTTAGGACGCACGTGATGTTTTTTTTATAGAAAAATTGTTTCATTTTCAACAAAGTAGATAAATTTTTAACCAAAAATGGAATAGATACATTTTCAATTTAAAAAAATGTATAGTTTACATGTTCACAACAACAAAAAATTTAACAAAGTAGTTCAATTTCCAACCAGAGATGAATTTTTAACTAAAATGTTGCATCTCCAGCCAAAAAACAAATTGTTAAAAAAGTAGTTCAAGTTTCAACCATGTACTTGAATTTTCAAGCAAGAATCTTAATTTTTTACAAAAAATTAGGAAAAATTCGATTCTTTTTAAAAGATGTTTAGAACTTTTAAAAGTTTGGAAAATTTTTAACTGACTCGAATTTTTCTTAAAATTTTGAGAAATAATTCATAATTTAAAAAAATTGCCTTATAGTCTTCTAAATTTTTCCAGGAATCTTAAGAAAATTTGTTTATTTTCTTTAAAACTTTCAAAGCTTCTAAAGTTGATTTTTGAAATCATTAAAAATCTACATTTCTAAAATTCTTTGAAAGTTTAAAATTCTTTCTGAATCTCTTCAATTCTACTAAATATTGCTTGAACTTATTCGATTTATTTTTTATTTTTTAATCTTACCAAATTGAAAAATTTTTCTTTAAAATCTGCTACACACTTTTTTTTATGAAATCGTTTGATATGTTTAAAAACCTTTTTTAATTTTCTCTTAAAGTTCATTTTTCAAAATAAGAAATTATTACAAATTTTCACGCGAATATTAGAAAAATTCTTTTTTTAATCTTGTCAGACCTTTCAAGGCTTCTAATTTTTAAAAATTATTCAAATTTTTCCTGATTTTTTTTAATTCCGCAAAATTAGAAAAATTGCCTTAAAATCTTTCAGATTCTTCTTTGACATTTTTTTAAATCTTGTGAAATCTTTTTACATAATATCTCCAAATTACTTTTTTGAAATACAAAATTATTTTCATTTTTCCTAAGAACCTACAATTTTTTGTCCATTTTTGTGAAACCTTAAAAAATTCTAAAAAAATCTTCACATGTTTTAATTATTTTTGAATCGTTTCAAAACTCTTTTTTAAAATGCTAGGAAATAATTTAAAATGTTTGGTAATCTTTTTCCATTTTCTCTTAGAATTCATTACATAACAATCATTAAAAAATTTCGCTTGAATCTTAAGAACATTATTTCCATACTCTTGACACTCTGCAATATTCAGTTTACGTAAAAATGTTTTAAATCCTGAAAAATTAAAAAAATTGTCCTAAAGTCTTGCATATTCTTTTCCAGCACATTTTGAAATCTTCAAAACTTAAAATTATTCTTTTAAAACAAAACCTAAACCATTAAAAACTTTTCCAGGAATCTTTAAAAAAATTCGATCTCCTCAAATCTTTCATAATTATTTTAAAAATTCTAGTTCTTTCTTCAAATTCTTTGAAATAAGTTTTTGCCCATAATGTAATTTTTCTTATCTCATTAAAAATGTAACAAAGCTTACAAATTATAGTGTGGTAGCGAGATGTTGTTAACAGAATTATTTTCCATTATTAAACGATCATTCACAATTAAAGGTTTCTCTCCTGTCAATACTGTTTCGAAAAATTTAGAAATAAATTTTATGCTGAAGTAAAATTATTTATTCAGAAATTTTGATACACAAAGTTGATGGTGCATAAAATTCATAAATTAATAATGTTACGTAATCGGGTAAACCCCCACATAACGGACTGTAACGAAACCCGGAACTCCCCCCCCCCCCTTTTTAATGTTACGTAATATGTGAACGCTCCCAAACTGGATCTTCAGAGAGAATGAAGTTCGGTTAATTTGATCATGCCCCTGATCATTCACGATGCCCACGGTGATGGGGGCATTCATCACCTTGCTGTTTTTTTCCGCAGCCCCGCCAGTTACCGCGCCCTCTCCAGTTTCCGTGCCCTCACCACTTTCCGTTCCCCATCCAGCTTTTTTTTCTTCGCTTCTTCGCACTCCTTGGCTGCAATCTAAAATGAAAATAAAATTTGTTTGTTCAACCAAAAATTTGCATTTTTATCCAAACAAAGATGCATTTTTTTTACCAAAATTTATGAATTTTTTTTTAAGAAGACTAATTTTCAAAACATTTGTTTCAATTTTCATCCAAAAAAGATATTTTAGTTTGACTTTTAACATGACTTCTTAACAAAATTGTTGAATTTTCAACAAAATATTTGCATTTTTTTCCCAGAAAGAAAAATTTCTCTTAGAACAGATGAATTTTCAAATCAGAAAAACATATTTGCGAAAAAATAGTCGAATTTTCATCCAAAAAAGATTTCAGTTGAACTTTCACCAAGGCATTTGAATTTTTAACAAAACAGTTGAATTTTCAACCAAAAAGGATGACTATTGAAGAACATTGTTGAATTTTCAAACAAATAGTTATATTTGTATCCAAAAAAGATTAAATACTACTACAAACAGTGAATTTTGAAATCAAAAAGACTAATTTTAAAAAAAAATCTCAATTTCCATCGAAAAAAATAATTGTTTTGACTTTTTAACATGAAAATATGAGTTTTCAACCTGAAGTAAATTTTTTACGAATACATTTGAATTGTCAACACAAAAGGGCGGATTTTCAAGAAAACAATTGAATTTTCAACCAAAAAGCCGGACTTTTAAATAATGATTTTTCAACAAAATTGTTGAATTTTGAACCAAACAGTTTTCATTAAAAAAAGATTTCGTACCTTCTGTGTTTGCGCGTCCTGGCGACTTGCTGAAGGACCTGAACATATTGTTGGCGCTTGGAAGTGCGAGAAGTGCTGGAAGTTCTGGTAGGGATTCAGAGGAAGGTACGGCGGCTGTATCTGGGCGGGCATGCCGTATGGTGCCATTGGATTGTTGGGCGGCATCACCGTCGGCATCAGTGGTATTAACGGGCCGCGACTTTTTCCACTGCGCAGGCGTCACGCAATGGTGGAGTAAGGAAGAATACTAATGTTCTCTTCGTCACTCCTTCTTTACGCGACGCCTGCGCAGTTGAAAAAGTCGTGCCAAAGCGCCAAGCGGGTTTCTCTCATGGTCAGCTCTGCCTCCTTGGGTTCGTTCAGGTTCCTCACCGAGTGCACTGGGGTGCACTCGGAACCGTTCAGCGACACTAGGTGAATGTGCGGATCGACCCGGGTGAACCGTTCAGAAATCACCAGAGTGACGAGTGGGGGTCACTCGATGGGTGACTTTCTCACCCGTCGAAAAAAGGTAGGTGGATGCGAGTGAACACTGAAATTGGCGGGAAGAATTAGCGGGAAGTTGGAAAATTGGGCATATTTGAAATGAAATTTGTATAAAACCCGCGGTAAAAAGCAGAGTGAATTGTAAAGAGTGTAAATAAGTATACGGATATGGATTTCACACCCGGGAAACACCTTGTTATTTTGGGAGAAGACCAAAATCCCGTAGTAGCGAATTCTATTATCCTAACTGGCCTTTCTCTTGGGCCTCGAACTTTCATTGAAATTTCCATCGCAATTCCAATTTCCACCTCGTAATCACTATCTTCATCAACACTTTCTAAGATTGTTGTAAACATCATCGTTTGCAACAGTCATTTGTTGAATGCAATTATGGTGCATTTATACCTTTGTCCGTCTGACCGGTGCAGGCAGAAATGCATAAGAGTAAAAGAGATAAAGAGTACTTTTTGTCCAATTTTTCGCTCTCCATCTCTTTCGCTCTTATGGACTTTCTGCTCGCACCGGTCGGACGGACAGGTCGGCCATAACAGCAAGAATAATTTTCTTTCGCTGCCTCTCCATTATTATATAATAAAGGGGCATGAAAAATATTATGTTGTTATATGAGACATAAGATGACCATATTTATATTCGCGCCAAACCCTTTCACACGCACCCGTTCAAAGAACATGACACTTCGTAGATCACTTTTGTAAACCACGCCCCTTTTACAGGTTCACCCGACGAGTGCACTCGGTGAAAAACCTGAACGCTACCCTTCCTGGCCAACTGTTCTACCAGTGCTAGCAGGGCTCCAGCCTATTGGGTTCCCGCCTGCTGAGTTCCCGCAGTACGAGCGGCGGCTCCAGCCTGCTGGGTTTCCGTAGGATGAATGCCTGTAGCCTGCTGATCTCCAGCCGCCTGGGTTCCAGCACTATGTTGGGCTCCAGCCTGCTGGGTTCCTGCATTATGAGGGGCTCCTACCTACACGGCTCCACTGATGCTGGGCTTCAGTTTGCTGGTTTCCTTGGGATCCTGGAACTCCTTCGCCCTGTCCTTGAGGGCGCGAACTGGCGGCTCTTCCACCACGACCTCATTTGGAGGGACTCTTATTTTTCATCTTATTGTTTCCTACAAAATAAAAATAAATGAATTTTCGACCAAAAAAGACAAATTTACAACCAAAAAGTTGAATCTTGAACTAAAAAAGGTCAATATTCAATCAAAAATGGAATAGTTCATATTTCAGTTGAAAAAATTAATTTTACACCAATCTGATGAATTTTCAACTAAAATGATGAACCTTTGACTGCAATAATTGAATTTCAACCAAAAAAATCAACTTACTACCAAAAAAGAGATTTTTCTACAAAATAAATGAATTTTCAACTAAAAAATATAAATCTACAATGAATAGTTTAATTTTCAGTTGAAAAGTCCTCCTATGGGATAAAATATAGGTACCAAAGGGTACTTTTCTAACGCTCATAGGGTACTTTATTCGCGCCCAAAGAGTAACAAATTCAGGATAAATTCACAAGATTTCAAAACAATTCAAGTTAAATTTTCAAAAATTCAAATGAATTGGAAAAAATTTTCAAAAGCAAAAATTCCATTGATTTGCGTAAAATTGGAAGGAATGTAGAGGAATTTCAGGGGAACAAGAAGAATTTGATGAAATTCATAAAAATTCAAGGTAAACTCTAAAAAATTCAAATGAAATGAAAACAATTTTAAATATGAAAAAAATCAATTGAATTCAGGAACTTTGGAATAGGCTTGGAAAATTTCAAGGGAATTGAAAAGTATTTAATGAAATACCTAAGAATTCAATGTGAGGCATAAAGATTTTAGGGTCAATTAAATAAAAACTTTTAAAAACTGAAAATCAATCCATTGAATTAAGTAGAATTGAATAAATGTAGAAGAATTAAATTGAATTAAACAAATTCAAACGAATTTCAAAGAATTAAAAAGAATTCAGGATAAATTATTAAGAATTCAGGATGAATTGCAAAAAAAAATTTCAAATCTATTCAAATCTTTAAAATCCTACTAATTTATTATCCAAAAAGTGGCTAATGGCTACAAAACAATTCAATTTAATTCAAAAGAAATTAAATAAATTGGAAAAAAATTCAAAAATTGAAAAAATTCTATTGCTGATATTGAATGAATTTAGAGGAACTTAAGGGAAATGAGAAGAATTCGATGAAATTCATGTAAAAAAGTCAAGCTGAATATAAAAAGGAATTAAGTGAATTGAAAATATCACATATGGTAAAAACACTTTCATTTTCTGAATAAAATCCCCGGTAATATATAATAGACTAGCTGTCACAGTTCCAGCGAAAACTGTCTTGAAATTAATGCAAATACAATTGTAACTAAATAAATGTAAGAAAATTAGCATAGTTGCTGAGCTTATAACAAAACATTTATTCCATGCAATCAAGCTGACGCATTTGTCCTCAAAGCAGCAGTATTTTACGTACAAGCAAACTGAAATTTTACATTTCAAAATATTTCAAAATATCCAATGAAACTATTTGTCACTTTCCTTAGCAGCAAAGTATACCAATCAAATTCCAACCTAAAATCTTACATTTTCATTTTCTACACAAAGCCACTTTCAAAAGGATTTTTTGTTCACTTCACTTTTTGCCTTGTAATCAGAAATGATATTTCTTCAAATTATTAACGTTCATTTATAAAGAAAGGTATGCCTTTCTTCTTTTTGTAGACCGTTCGGCCAAAAATTGTTTGTTACAGTGCGATACAGCTACACTAAATCTTTATTTTCTCGGAAAAGAATATTTTATTGGATGAAAACTTTTTGATTCTTATTTATCGTCCCCATATCTCGGGAGTGTGTTTTTATTATTTTTTTAAATTGAAAAATAGATTTTTAGTCGCTATCCAAACACGATTATGAAAATCCATGAAACTGAAACCGCCCAATCCTGTGATGATTTACTCGAAATTAGTTAACTTTTTGTATTAAAACTCATTTTCTTCTAATTCAGCAACTGCACATATCGGGAGTAGGTTTTTATTTTTGGTTTAAACTTAAAATTGTTTTTTTTATCGTGATGCGCAACCGAGCCTGTTCCAATTTACATATTTGATTGGACAAGAGCATCAATGTCGGGCTCTATTTCTGTTAGCGTAAGTCTCATGAATGACGAAAGGGTTGTCTCACATAATGAAGTACTTTCTTTTGATTTCAGATAGTTCATTATTGAAAAAGAACTTTCGCATTTATACGTAGAACCGAACATGGATAATATTTGTAGAGCAAACATTCGTAACTTAGGATAGTCTTCTTCTCGTAATAAACTGTATATATGTTCTCCGTACGCTTTTCGTTATTTGAATCGAGGATCTTCATGCAGTGCTCGTAATTCAGATCTCAACTCTTCCCTGTGAGCATCGATATTAACTCCCAGAGCATCATTAAATAAAAACAGATCAGGTTTAATTACATCAATGTCCTTAAATCTGTCCTGGAATTCCGTTTCAACATTCATTAAATCTGGCACAAATTGAACAAAATTCAAGTTTGAGAATTCTTCGCTGAGTTCTTTGCAACTTGGGAAATATTTAAGATCGTTCTTTTCCAATTGAAGTCTAAAATCTTTGATCGCACTATAAAGATTATTGATATGCTCCATTAAAACTGGAAGACTCTACTTTTTTACTTGCATTTCAGTATTAAAAAAATTAAAACGTGCTGTAATATCTGTTAAAAATGCAAGTTCACAAAGAAAAGTAGGATCTTCAGATTTTTTTTGAAAATTTTCCGACTTTCCATTGTGAACGTGATTTTTCAGAAATTTAGGAATTAATTTTCTTGATGCAAAAAATCTTTTTAAGCAGTTTCCAGCGCTTAAACACCTGACTTCGCAATATAAATGAAGATCTCCATAGTAAGCATTCACTTCGATCAAGAAATCTATAAACAGTCTGAGGGTAAGAAAGTGATTACCACCTTTAATTGAATTGGTTATCTGTATCACTACACTCATGGTATTCTTTTATCATATTGCCTTTCCACACAAGGCTTCCTGGTGGATAAGGCAATGGATCAACATGCATGATAAATCGCCTTTTTTTGTCCATAAACCCCACAAACCGCTTACATGTCCTGTCATGGCTTTTGCTTCATCAGGAACAATGGCTGCACATTTTTAAAAACCTCCAAACTCGTTAATTAATTTGGTGAAAGTATTATACACATCAATACCTTTCGTAGTTTCAAGTAGAGGTGCAATATCTAAAAATTCTTCACGTACGGAGAAATAAAGAAAAAACATGCGTACATATATTAACAACTGACTAACATCCGTTTTATCAGTGCTCTCGTCCAAACAAAATGAACAGAAGATACAAGAAGCCAATAGCATTTTTAACTTCTCTCTAAGCTGAAAAGAAACTTACCCTATTCTTCGCGAAATGGACATTAGTGACAGTGCAACCGTTTTAAATTTTTCGACAACTGTTCCTAAATTAAAGTGAACCGCCATTAAAATAGCGCATGTATTTATAATATTACCTTGAGTGAAGGATCCTTTATTTCGCCCTATTTCGAAAGAAACAGCGTACGATGCTGCCAGACTTTGGCGTTTCGTTTCGAAAGAATCACAGCGATACACAGATACGATGTGTGTGTGGAAGTGATGATGACATGGGCGGGTGATTCGACATTTCCAAGGATGATGTCGGAGTTACAGAAATCGGAACTGTTATTGAAGCACCTGCATCTTCAGGACTCGCGATTTCCTGTATCACAAAAGACTCCACTGACGTACATGACGACGACGTTGACGGTATTTCTGAGGATGATGACGACAATGAACATAAAGCTTGTATCTCTGTATTTTTTTGCAAAACACTCTTTTGCAAAAGAAGATTCTTCCTACGCTCATCCTCGTTTTCGAACCATTCTCGTTGATGATTGATATGAGTTTTTCTATGATGCCTTTGAGCATTATAACGTTTACTACTTCTGTTTTTATATAGCAGACATTGAAATTCTTTACTCTCACGAAGACGTAAAAAGAAGTATTTAATCTCATTCATGTTATTAAAATCATTCTCTTTCTTTCCCAAATTCCCGGGTATTTTCAATTTTGCAGTGCAACTGTAAAGCTGCAATAACGAACCTACAAGCATAAGATTCAATATTTATGCACCGTTCTATAAATGTGGAAGAAATTCAGTTTTGAAGGTATTACAAACAGAGACGGGGAAACTAGCTCGTAAAAGGTCGATTTCCAGGAAAAAATAGAAAAGTTGTTTTCTATCATTTTGGTAAATAAATGATGAATTTTCAATCAAATATGTGAACTTTTAACATAGTAGTTTAAATTTTAATCTGTATAAGTTGAACTTTAAACAACAGAAAAGTGAAGTTGCAATTTTAATAAAAGAAGCCTTTTTAAGATAGATATGTAAAAATGTACTTCCATATTTTCAAAAATTACCATTTTTTTTTAATTTACGGGCGCGTAATTTAACAATATTCTTTCACATTTTAAGAATAAAATAGAAATAATATCATAAATACCTTCAATTTTTTCTATTCACTGATAAATTTTCACTAAATAAATTTTACTAGTAAATATAAACAGCTAATTACAACAAAAATTAATAAACTGCACTGTTAAAAAAATCTGATCGAAATTTAATATACATGTGAGTAAAGTCATTTGCACATACCGTACATTAATTTTAATATACCATTATGTTGTAAAATTAATATACATGTATATTAAAGTCGGTAAAACAGAGTGCGTGAAAACAACAAGTCCTTTGATGCCTTCAGATCTTGTCAAATATTAAAAAATAAAGTAATAACCTTACATTCGTCGACTAAATTCTTAATTACAATTAAAGTGCAACATACGGGTGGAATTATTTCTAAAATTCGCTGCGAATGTTAGAATTTTAACGTGAGTACAGGTGATTGGAGGTTAGGTTTATTAATTACTTGTTTAATTGAACTTTTCTCTTAAAAATCAGTGTAATTTACATTGATCTAGGAAAAAATATCATTTTTGATTATTTATAATTGAAAATTGCTGCCAAAATTGTTTTTAATTTGTGCAAAGTGCAAATATCTGACTTTTCTGATAAATGATCAATATGCGGTATATGAAATTTAATAACATAGTCTCTTAATGGCGATTTCGTATATCAAGGTTTTAGATTTAATATACAAATGTATATTAAATGTATATTAAAATTACAAACATTTTTAACAGTGTGAAGTGCTCCTAACGAAAGATTCTTCAGCACTGGCCAAATCCACAGTTTCAGACCTCCCCCGTAGAAACTTTCCCGTTTTTTCATGAGAAATTTTCCTGCAGATACCTGCACCTGCTACAAGTTATAAAAAAAATTAACCTTCCAGTGATACCTAAGAGCTGCTTTGACGGCTCGATCTCCCACGGTTTTCACGAAGAACTTCATACTTTACCTCAGCAAAACTTTATTGAAGGTCATTTTAAGAATTTAAGACATTTCTTTTTTATATTCGGTATACCGCCCCGAATGCATTTTCTCATTGACAATTAATTTTCAGTTAATAATATTTTTTGCATTTAAGGAGATATCAAAACATAATTATATAATATACTAACATGTCATGCTTTTTGCTATTGCTTTCTTTTATTTATACACGTAATATGATCAATGTTATTAATTTATAAATTATATTATTAATAATTAATATTTCTTAAATTACATTGCTATTAATTAATCATTTTAATATTTACCAATTTTTTCATCATGAGGTTCATAAGCAGGTATATTAAAAATAAAATAATTTCTAAACTCAGTCACCCCAAAAGAACCCTGGTAGTAAGTCCCACTGCAGTACTGAAGACCCGATTCTATGACGTCAGAATTTACCACCACTCCGAACTCTTAGAGTAGAGTAGAGACTCTTGGTATACGGATATACGGACCGGCCTGTGAGGCCTGCTCTCGGTTGGCCACGTGGAAAATTAAAGCAAAAAATGGAAATTAAACAATAATGGAATGAAAGGAATGAAACAATAATAATTGTATTCCTCTTCGCTTGTTTCCACGGGTCATCTTTTATCGTTGAGACTTGAGTCGTTGATGCGATGGCGGAAGTGCGGAAGAAAGTGATGTAATAGAACGGTGCACTGATTTTTTCTGCAGATTCACATGACACAACGCGACACCTGTCGATCACTTTATGAATCAAAATTAAAATTAAAATTCACCATGATTTGAATTTACCGATTTTTATACTGAATTCTATAAATTTCAATTAATTTCAATTTGCAGACATTCCGATTGTTTGAAAATTGTCTGCAAACAATTTGCAAATTGATCCTATCTCAGTAAATCGAAACGAGGAAATTGAGGTACAGGAAGTTGACTTTGACGCCCATCCACTGTAACTCCTATCCCCACCTCTTCCAAATAAAAAAAAATTAACTGTCAATCATAAAGGATGACTTTTTAAGAAAATAGTTGAATTTTAAATAAAATCATTGAATTCTCAACCAAATACTAGAACCTATAACCAAAACAGATGACTTGTCTACCAAAAGATGAATTTCCGATCTACGCGGATGACTTTTCTATCCAAAAAGACAACCCTGGCGGACCGAACGAACGGAGCAGATATGCTGCAGCGTATCCTTATAGTATCCACATCGTATCCTCTCCGTATCATGCAAGAAAAACTCATTAAAAAAGAAAGATTAACATTTCACTTGTTGAAATTCGGATTCTACGTGAAATTTTGAGTTAAAAGGTCACAGAGTAATCGCAATAGTTTTTCTTGCAACATTAAAAACTTTTAAAAAATATAATACTTATTGATGACGTGCGCTGAAGACGACTTCAAACGCATCGTCGTTCAGTAGCAGTCAATAGGCGTTATCCGTCGACGATGCGTTTGAAGTTGCATTCAGCGCACGTCATCGATAAGTATTATATTTTTTAAAAGTTTTTAATGTTGCAAGAAAAACTATTGCGATTACTCCGTTACCTTTTAACGCAAAATTTCACGTAGAATCCGAATTTCAACAAGTGAAATGTTCATCTTCCTTTTTAAATGAATTTTTCTTGCATGATACGAAGGGGATACGATATGGATACTATAAGGATACGCTGTAGCGTATCCGCTCCGTTGGTTCGGTCCGCCAGGGAATTGTTCTTGCTATTAGCTAGCAAGAGAGCGATATAAAATTTCACATAACTAAAAAAATTAATTGCATTTATAAATAAGCCATTCCGAGCACCTGAGAATTGATGCCGTCTCGTAAATTTTGACGAATAACAAGAACATTAATATTTTTGATAAACGCGTATTGGAGCACTATCACAGTAAATCCCAGAAATATTATTTATCTGAAGTTGAAAAACGTTAGAAACAATTGAAGACTACAATTATCCGATGGCAGATAATTGTAGTTGTCAATTGTTTGCAACGTTTTTATGCAACTTCACACAAATAATATCCCGGGAATTTACTGTGATATTATTTCGTGGGAAATTGTGAAGAATTAATGAAATCTTCATAGCGAATTCGCTTTAATCCATCAGCATGGACTAATTTTCATATCTAACTGTAAATTCGGCTAGATTAGATGGCTAGTTCTTCCTAATGCCTGAGATAAGAAGCGCGATTGAGATTAATTCAAACGAATTCCAAAATGTAGTTCGTCCTTGTTAACTTCAATCAGTTATTTGTGGCTGGGATATTATTATTATTACACCATTAAGCAATTTCCCTTTCGGAGTAGGCGTGACTTGCTCGGTAGGAAAATAGTATAAAGTCACATAATAAGAATATTCTAATTAAACATGCTTTTTGCATGCGTATGTGTGTCACATGATGAGGTAGAGGTATGGAAAGATAAATGAAACGAAAATTGCCGCAGTCAGTATTTAATTCTTGAATTCGTACACTCTATTTCTAATCAACCATACTTTTTGCATACGTACGAGTTGAATAAATATTACTCGCTAAGAATAATAAGCCTGAAGCAATGTAAGAATGTGTCAACCCAGCTTCTTTCGACTCCTTCGAAGTTTTGTTGTACACCTCTATAATGAAAATTATAATGAAACAATGCGATGTATCACGTGACCAGAATATTCTCATTGGCCATACATGCATGGGTATGAGTTCAAAATGTATTGCATGATAATAACAATCAGCGTCTAAAGTAATCCCAGCAAAAAATCGACGAATTAAGAATAACACAATGAGCTCCATCCTCAATGTCGCTGTCCAACAAACATGTATTGGAGCACTGTATCAATTCGTGGGAAACTGTTAAGAATTAATGAAATCTTCATAGCGAATTCGCTTTAATCCATCAGCGTGGATTAATTGAAATATCTACCCTTTAATGCGAATAGTGCCGCTCAGTATCTTTGGTTTACAAAGTCCGCAAAAATCCCCTGATTATGAATATGAAGGGTGCTTTTTCGAAATCCGGGTCATTTTTTGTTCAAGCCATTTTTATTAACAACTTCATTATTTATCAACATAATTCGTTCTAAAATTATATTTTGAAAGCTCATTGAAAAACAAAACTTTTATACTTTATAACATTTTTCATAGAGCTAACCGTTTTCAAGTTAGAGCGTTATAAACAATTTAATTTGCACTAATATTGAGATATTCGCGGCTGGATATCTCGACACCTACTGGATCGAAAAATTTGGACAAAAAAAATGTAAATCATTTCTCAGGACACTTGCTCCACGTAGAAATAAGAAATTTTCTGATGGAATCAAAACTTTGGTCAATATTTAAGTGTAAAAATGGGTACTTTTCTAACAACTAGGTGTACAATTTTTTGTACTCCATCAGTGAAAAACTTTATTTACAAGGTCGATGCTGTAATTTTTGTTTACCTATTGAGGAAGTCACGCTGATTACAAATACTTTCTTGTATTGCAAAAAGCTCAATACTTTTTTTGTTATTAACAATTTTTATAAATAAATGCATATGTTGGATATAGCTTTCGTTTTTAAATGTGATTCTCAAATTAGATGAAATAGGAACACTTTGTCTCTCATAGATTTTCTTTTAATTTAACCCATTTGTTAACTATGGCCTTATAAATAATTAATTGCAAAATCATCTTTCGTCTGTGCTAGCTGCAATTTGACAATTAAGGTTTTCGATTTTTACATTCTTATCCAAATGAGAAGGAAGGCACACGGAAAAAAGTAGATAGTTAGATTCACTTTGATATGTATTGTTAACTTGAAGTTTACTTGTTCGCATTGCACAAGAAACAATTCAAATAGTTTTTAATACTGAATGAGATAGTGATCTCAAAATATACAAAGTCTAAAGTCAGCATTACTACTTCAAATCGTAAAAAGAAAGATTACTAGAACAAGTAGCTTCAATAACTATTTGAAATAGTACATTTGAACATGTAAACTGTATGAATAACTAATTTTCATAGTAAGCAAAGAATTGTGAGTTCGACTTTTGAAAGTGAGTTCGATCTGCTTTTTCGCATTGCAATAAGCACTGCGCGAGATTGTTAGCCTTACTATTTGAAATTTTAAGTGAGTTCAGTGGCACAACTAGAAACGTGTAGGCCCCCTCCGCAACATTTTTTAGGCGGTCCGTTTCAAATTAAAAAAGAAGGACGACTTATAACTTGCTTATCAGTAAAACAACAGATTTTCGCTTTTCAATCTATGAGACCGACCGCGCACTGACATTTTACAAAATTAAATAAATTATCGGAAACTATTTTATAATGTTTTCTCTTTCATCATAATATCAGTTGAGATAATTACTATAAATGAACATAGTGAATAACTCAACTTTATACTTCAATACTGTTTTTTTGTTTTGTACAAAATTTTCAGAATTTAAAAATATTCTGAAGAATTATATATAAAAAGAATACTTTTTTTACATTATTTCTACTATGGAATTTTCTGCTTATGATATTTTTAATTTCTTATAACACTAAAATTGATTAGGATCGTACTTGATTAAGCCACCTAAGTTCAAATATTATATTATTTGGAAGAATTTTTTTTTAGTGGAATAATACATTGTTTTCGACATATCATTTTTTGAACCAATAATGAAAAAATAATTTGTAATAAAATTTTAGTTCAAATTAATTTCCAATTTTAACGTAGTAATAATTTTGTCAACCTTTTCACATTGATATTTGTAAAAATTACTACCATTTCATGAAAAAAAAAATATTTTCTAATTTTTTTCAGATTTTCAACAACAATAAAATCTACCATACTACTATGATATCGCGATATTTGATATTACAGGGATCACAGCGTAAAAGGAGCTCAAAAAGGGGAAATAGGGTGGTTTTCGCACGAAAAAGGGGAAAATAGGGGAAAGATTAAACATTTATTTTCATATGTCGAAAAGAACAAACAACCTTTTCGTAAGAAATGTTACATTTTTAAATAACTTTTAATGATTTTTCAATGATTTCTACCATTAAAGATTTATTTTTAAAAATTGGATATACTTAGATCGCTGGAAACCCATCCAGAGTGAAATAAAAAAGTCCGGGAAAAAATAAAATTAGTTAAATACACAATTTTGATATGTTTGACATCGTTCTCATAAATATTTCTTTCCAAGATTTGTCATTTCATCCTTACTATAATTAATACTTTCAATCTAAATTTAAAACAATTGAAATCAGTTAATATCTTCTGTTCTCTTTCTTAAATTTACAATTAAACAATTTTTTTTGATTAAAAAAAAAAATTTGCCTTATTGAAAACTTTTGGAAAATATACAAAAACATGTTTTTTGGATTGATTCGAACCTGAAATTGAGTCACCTTGAACCAAAGAAACATGTTATTATTTTTTATCCATGGGAAACATTTTTTTCGTGGTGTTTATAATGTTCGGAAATCGCAAAAAAAGATATGAAATCCCAAAAATCCTAATTCACGACAAACATTTTTTTCCGAAAAAGAAAAAGAAAAAAATGTTTCTTTGGTTCAAGCTGAATAAATTTCAGTTTCGACATATTCAACATTTTTTTTAAATGTGTGCATATGACTCAATCCAAAAAAAAACATGTTTTTGCATATTTTCAAAAAAATTGTAAGTGAGCAAGAAATTTATTTTTAACTTTCGCAATTTTAAATTTTCAATGAGTAAGATAATTTTTGAACAAAATAGTTGAATTTTTGAATTAAGAACAACAATTTTTAACCAAAAATCGAATAGTTATATTTTCGTTTCAAAAAATTAATTTTCAATTGAAAAAACTAAATTTTCTCCCAAATTGTTGAATTTTCTACAATGCAGTTGATTTTTGAACACGAAAATATGAATGAATAATTAAGAAGTTAATTTTCAATCAAACATTACAATTGTTAGTTAAAAAACCTACTTTTTAACAAACAAGTAAAAACTTTAACTAAAATGATGAATTGTTAACTAAGA
Organism: Andricus curvator; assembly: GCA_932195095.1. Taxonomy (NCBI): domain Eukaryota; kingdom Metazoa; phylum Arthropoda; class Insecta; order Hymenoptera; family Cynipidae; genus Andricus; species Andricus curvator. The sequence continues at coordinate 7,325 of CAKNYM010000191.1, read as the reverse complement.
AATGAATTTTTAACAAAGTTGTTCAAAAATCACCAAACTATTGAATTTTCAAGAGAAAATTCAAATTTTCTACAAAACAGTTGAATCTTTAACCCAAAAACACGAATTTTCAACAAGAGTTGAGTTTTCAACCAAAAAAGATTTTTTAGCCAATGAAGAAAAAAAATTGTATTAAAAATGTCGAATTTTAAAGCAAGAAGATCATTTTTCTACAAAAAAAAGGACGAATTCTTAACAGATTACATAAATTTTTAACCAAATATTTGAATTTTCAAAATAAAAAAGATCCACTTTGAACCAAAAATGGAATTTGCTACATTTTTATTTCAAGAAACTAATTTTCAAATGAAAAAACCAATTTTCTACCTATATATTGAATTTTCGTGCCAAAAAAAGTACTTACTATAATACACTCGAATTTTTAACTCAAAAATATAAGCTTTCAATACAAAAAATAATTTTCAATCAAAAATTGCAATTTTCATTTTGAAAAAGTGCATTTTTAACAAAGTAGTTTGATTTTCAACGAAAAAGACAGCTTTTCAACAAAATAAATATATTTTCAACCAACTAGTTACATTTTTAACCAACTTTCTGCCAAAAAATATAACTTTTGAACGAAATTTGAACATGCAACCAAATAGTTCAATTTCCAACTAAAAAAGATCAATTTTCAAACACAAATGGAATAGTTCAATTGTGAGTTTAAAAAAATTAATTTTCAACAAAAAAAAGTTTCAACGATAGTTAAATTTTCAAGTAAAAATTTAAAAAAATTAAAAATTGCTCAAGTTAGAACATTTAAAATTCCAGTTGATGAGTTTGGAATATTCCATTTTTTAATTAGGTATTTAACTTTGTACATTTCAACTAAAATGTATTAATCTTCTAATACTTATTTAAAAAATAATATAAATTTTGTAACTGTTCGAATTTTATATTGGATAATAACTTCTGTCGGCAGTTTTCACATTTCAACTTGCTTTAAAATGTTTCATCTTCAAATTTGTTTAAGAGTATTTATTTGTAATGGTCTGAACTTGGAACGTGTACCTTATTTATTCATAAATAATGTATTTAAGTGCTATAATTGCTTGAATTATTATTCAATAATGGGTACAATTTCAAATATCGTATATTTAAAGAGAAAAGGGGAAAAGGGGGAAGGTTTTTTAAAATAGGGGGAAAAAGGTACATTTCAAGAAAAAAGGGGAAACTAAGAAAAACAGGGGAAGACTGTGCACCCTGATATCAATTTTTCGGAACCGAATATTTTTTTTAACAGTTTTTATTCTAATTCAGCATCCCCATATCTCATGAGAAAAATTTTATTTGTGCAAAAAATTTTAATTTAAATCACAATTCAACGTTTGTCTCATCTTAAAATAGTGATTTCGATTTTGCATTTGATATATTATTACGATGTTTAAACTATTTTTTATTTATATATCAGTTATGTAAATGAATGTTGCGTTTTAAATAAAGTGAGATGATAATAAAATAAACGAAGTGTCTCGTCGTCCCGAAATTCGGGATGACTAGCCCACTTTCAACATTTGGCTAGTCGTCCCGAAATTCGGGATGACTAGCCCATTTTCAACATTTGGCTAGTCGTCCCGAAAATTATGTATTTTTTTTTATTTCACTCCTTTTGAGTTAGCCGAAGATTAACAAAACTGCCATTCATCCCTTATTAAAAATAAATTGAAAAAAAACAGATAAAACTAAAAGTTAGATTATATTTTATAATGTGTAGTCCTTTAAGCTTCAACGTATTCAAATTATTTTATGTATTTGCACTGTGTCACCGCAGTCTCAATTTCTTTCGAAACTTTCCTATGATTTCCGCGCTCTGATTGGACCTTCTTTTGATGTGATCTAGACTCTTTTCAATTCTGTCTGGTATGCACTTTATAAAACAGTTTCTATTTGCTTTTACTAATCTGAGGTTTTGACTTTATTTGTACGTATTTCTATCCTAGCACTGCACAGAAAGGTTGCAATGCTTCATTCACTGTAACTGCACGCAAAGATGGGCAAGCACTGGTTGTCAGATCCGTAAATAATAAGGATAATCACATGCGTTCAAAGGTATATATCTTTAAAAACTTTTATTTTAGAATCATGCGTCACTTTGCGTGTACATTTTCAAGCAAAACTGTTTTTATATTCTCTTCATGTCTCTTGGAAGGGGGGGGGGGGGGGCAAGGCACTCCTGTTACGGGGCACAGAAATAATGTAAGGTCAAACCCCTACCCCTTTTCCAAGTCCTAATGGGGCAGTAAGGCACCCCTGTGACTGTTCACAGAAATAATGTAAGGTCACACCCCTTACCCCTTTTCCAACGCCTCATGAGGGGATAGGAAGGCACCTTTATGAATAGTCACAGAAATAATGAAAGGTCACATCCCCTGCCCCTTTTCCAACGTCTTATGGGGGCGGGAAGGCACCCCTGTGACTGGTCACAGAAATAATGAAGTTCACACCCCCTACCCCTTTTCCAACGTCTCATGGGGGGACGGGAAGGCACTTTTGTGACTAGTCACAGGAATAATAAAAAGTCACACCCCCTGCCCCTTTTCCAATGTCTCATGGGGGGCGGGAAGGCACCCCTGTGACTGGTCACAGAAATAATGTAAGTTCACACTCCCTACCCCTTTTCCAACGTCTCATGGGGGGCGGGGAGGCATCCCTGTGACTGGTCACAGAAATAATGTAAGGTCACGCCCCTTACCCCTTTTCCAACGTCTCATGAGGGGATAGGAAGGCACCTTTATGACTAGTCACAGAAATAATGAAAGGTCACACCCCTTACCCCTTTTCCAACGTCTTATGGGGGCGGGAAGGCACCCCTGTGACTGGTCACAGAAATAATGAAGTTCACACCCCCTGCCCCTTTTCCAACGTCTCATGGGGGGCGGGAAGGCACCCCTGTGACTGGTCACAGGGGTCAATTTACATGTGGTATATGTGGAATTTGGTTGGAGTCGACTGAAGAAAGCGATAGTGATGATACTGATACAATTGAAAATCACATATTTTGTGATTATTGCTTGCTTTAGTGTCATAAAGAGTGTGCAGTCAAAAATATTCCAAAGAGTGAATATTGGATGTGCCAAAACTGCCACAAGAAATAAATATTTGGTAAAACTTCGATGTGATAATAAAAATTTCAGTCTGAATTTGCAAGTTTTTATGTGCAGATTAGTTCTGAAGAGTTCACTGAACTTGGCCAACAAAATTAGGTCTATTAACAGCTATGCTATCCATGTCCTCAAGTACTTTCTTGGTCTTTTTTATTTTCTATTTTATTTTTATCTGCGTTGAAATGACCAAGCATCGAATGCACTACAGTAATTCGATAATTGAAAGGGTAGTTCTACCACGACATTAGGTATTTGACATTGTGAAGTCAAACCAACATGGCGCCGAATACTGGTGTATAAATATTGGCACGAAAAGCATGGGACTGAACTTTATTTTCTTAATGTCTTCAAAACACAATTCCTCAACATAAGTATATTTGGAAGTTAGTTTTTATATTTCATGGACCATTTTATGAATTAATACAATCGATAATTGTTTATTTTATCAATTGTATTAGTTAATAAAAAGGTCCATAGAAATCAAAACTAATTTCCACATACACTTACGATTATGTTGAGAAATTGTTTTTTGAAGTTAGTAAGAAAATAAAGTGCATACCCATGCATTTGGTGCCGATGTGTGTGCACCAGTGTTCGGCGCCATTTTGGTTTGACGATAGGCTAGTCGTCCCGAATTTCGGGATGACTAGCATTTATCTTGATTTCCGGCTGGTCGTCCCGAAATTCGGGACGACTAGCCCAAAATTAAGAAAAATGCTATTTTTCCCGAAATCCGGGACGACTAGACGCAGCCTAAAATAAAATCAAAATTCCAAAACTTTCATTCGAAAACATTTTTTCAAGTCTTAATTTTCAATAATACAAAATATGTACTTTTTAAAAATTGTAATTCAATTCATTTTATAATAATATACATATAAATTACTAATAATATATTTACTGTGTGAGTTAATACTTCTAAGCAAAATATTTTTCCCAAGCTCGTTACAAAATATTAGAAATCATCAGTAAGAGATTAATTAAAAAAATGTTAAGTAATTATTTATTATAATGTCTTAGCTGGCCACGTTTTTCTCAGAGAAACCGCTTGACCGAGAGTTTGTCAGAAAAGTCTAAGCGGTTCCGTAGCTCACTTGACTAACACTTGCGCTAGATTTAGGTTTTAGGACAGGTTTTAGGTAGTTGGGTAGGGTTTGATTCCCCAGCGGGGGCGATTTTTCAAAGCGTTTGAGCGTGCGATCATATGTGTAAGGCTCTGTGCGTACAATTGTGTAAGAATAATCGTAAATTAAGTGCATTAATAATCATAATATATAAAATAATTTTTTCCTTTTCAAATCGATCGACGTTTCACATCATTTTTGTTGTCCAAAGTTTCGAGCTAATCTATTTATACATCGTGTATAGAATGCGTGCAGAGCATATATACATATACATATATGCGTTACAATGCGAAATCGGCAAAGTTACTCTTCACAGAAGTAAGGCATACTACACGAAATAGTAACTCTTATTATCCTGAGTGTGGACGGTTACCAACTGGTGCAGTGCATCCTACTATTTGAAATTGTTCAACCTACTCTTTTAAGAAGTCAGTTTAAATGACCTGAATGCGAAATAGTAATTTTAACAAAATTCACCGACGAAAAGCTGCGGTACAATTTAAAATAGTTAGAGCTGCTGGTTCACAGAGTTTTTTTAACGATCCCCTTTTTTCCGTGTATTCAAAATGGTTTGCATTAAAAGAAAATCTATAGGAGACAAAGTTTTCCTTTTTCTTCTAATTTGAGGATCACGTTTAGAAACGAAAGCTATATCAAATATACGAATTTGTTTATAAAAATTATTATTAAGAAAAAGTCTGTTGCGATTTTTGCAATATAAGAAAGTATTTGTAATCAGCGTGATTTCCTCAAGAGTTAATTCACAGAAATTACTGCACAGAACGGTTATGTCTATGGAAAATTTTATTAAACATAAAAGTTTTGGTTTTCGATGAGCTCTTCAAATATGATTTTAGAAAAAAATTTGTTTATAAATAATGAAATTGTTAATAAAAATTGTTTAAACAAAATATTTATAATCAGAAGACTTTTGCGGACTTTCTAAACTCAAGATACTGAGTTGCACTATATAAGGGCATACAAGAGAGTTATTGGCTACTGCATTATTAATACAATGAGGTCCGTCCTTAATCTCGCTTTACAACAATCATTCATTGGAGCACTGTATCAATTCGTGGGAAATTGTGAAATATTGAAATCTTCATATTAGCGAATGCGGCTAGTTCAAATGACTAATTCATTTATTATTTACATGCTTAAATATAAGTTATTATTTACGCGTATGAATATATTCATAAACAGTAATAATAAATCTGTCAGAGGTCTATACAAGCGATGGCACAACGGTCTACAAGCAGGAATAGAGTTATTGAAAAAAGTATAAAAGTTATAATTTAAAAAAAGTATAATTAACAATTTCAAAATTGTTAATTATACTTTTCAAAATTCAACCATATCAAAGTTGTCAAAATATTACAATACGGTATTGTGAACTATCTAAATTTGAATTTACGCCAGAATGGAGTTGACAAGTTGACATTTGAGGTTATGTTCACTTTGAATTCAATTTATCCGCCGGTTATATTCTCGGTAATATTCTCATTCTCGTTACCATTCTGAAAGTAATATAACCGAGTCAGAACTCTACTAGTGGCCGTGCTTGAGACAAGTTCTAAAGAAAAAAAGCAGCCCTAGCGCCATCTGTTTTCGAAAAAAAAAATTAAAGAGTTACCAACAGCACATGTTGCTGACATATATGTACAAATGTGTCGATCAACATTTATTATTTTTGTAACACCCTGAAAAGATTTTTTATGTCTTAATTTTGCTATTGAGTTCAAATTCAAATGTTGTTCTTTGTCCAAAATTCCTGGGCTGGTTCGGCACTGTTGCGGGTTTTTGAGAAAACCCTACTCGGACGAAATAAAAAGAACTTCCCCAAAAAAAAGTTACCTCGAAAGGAGATTATTTAAAACCAATAACGGATTTTGGAAAAAAATGCTCGATCAAATAAATTACAAATTGATTTGTCTCTTGAAACAATTAGTTAACAATTAATTAAAATAAAAAAACAATTTATTAAAATTCTTTAATTTTCTTTTGGAAATTATAAATTTCGTAGCAAGATTACATCACATCTGGAAGAAGATCGTTTTTTTATGGTTGAAAACATTCAACTAACTGGTCTTAAAGAAAGCGAGTTCCTCATCTAACAAAACCCCCTAATTCCTTTTATCCCCACTAATTCCCAAATCCATTTCCTCCAATAAAAATTCATCATTTTCTTTCGCGTGCAAAATCTCCACCCCCTTTTTTGGCTACACGTGCGTTCAAAGTTCATACAAATTGTAACATCGCACTTTGGAAAAATTACTGAGTCATGATTTCTATGACTCATGTCATCTGTAGAAAACATCTCAATTATGTTTACATTTTAGTCGACAAATTTACGACTTGTTGACTTACATGGGTCACATTTCAAAAAGTCCCTTCATTTAAATTTCCTGAAATTCTGACCACCGTGGACTTGTGAGATCTTCCAGGAATCTCAATCAACCTCTCTTTTTCATAAAAAAGTTTCTTACAAATTCTATGAGTTGGACGGACCAAGGTTTTGGAATACGTAACAATTTTTAATATTTTTATAATAAACTTTTTTCCTTCCCCAACTCTACGCCTTGCTGCACACTTTCCTTTTACGTTTATTAATATTTTCCGAAATTTTTTCCGCTTTTTTTAAACTTTTATTTTTAAATGTGGAGAAAACACTAGAGTAGACCGCGGAGCGGCAGCCGGGCGCAAGAAACCTCTTTTAAGTCCAATAGCAATCTTATCTTGATTTCAATGCTCACAAAATTCTGCAAGTTCCCTGTTTTCGTGGGTTAGAGGAATATAGTATATATTATGATAAAATATATATTATAATACAATATTAATAATAAATAATAATATATAATGATAATTTTTCGAAAATATACTTATTGTAATATGTAAATAAATATAATATTATTTTCAAGTATCGTCCACATTGTTTGAAAATCTGAAAAAATAGGATACACGCGTCTTTGAAAAACTCGACTTTGTTGATGGATTTTTTAAATAAAAAAATTGCGGGCAACATTTCGTGCAATTTTTGCGAAAAATTCACGTAGAT
>CAKNYM010000188.1:0-27756 GCA_932195095.1 Andricus curvator | reverse complement strand
AATATTTACGAAATCTGATACATTTTCAGATTTTCGGACAACGTTAAAAAATACGTGAAAACTGTCAAAATTTCAGAAATTTTTTAGAAGGGGATAGATTCATTCGGACTGAAAATTATTGAATGGCGAGTTCGGATTGATTTGGATTGAGTCGGATTGAAGTTGTTGTACTTGTACGTGCAAGAATTGAGAAGGATTGAAAAGACATTTTGGATGAGCCACGGATTCATTGGATTGGGCGCACGGACTTGCCAGCATTAAAAATATTAAAACTGGCTTGGGATATGGGATGTGTCTTGGATTTATTCGGATTGGGCATCGGACTGAGAAGGAGTGAAAATTTGTTTCAGATTGGTGCGTTATTCATTCGGATTGGTTTTGGATTCACATTTATCCACTCGGACTGGTGTCAGATTCAGTCGGATTCATTCTGGTTGAATTCAAGAAGTCCCACGTATTCAAAAGGATTGGAGGCACGGATTGAAAAATTGATTCGGTATGGGTTTGAGTTGAAGTTGGTGCTGATACATCAGTGGAGAAGGATTGATAAGTGAGCCTCGAATCCATTTATGTATTGACATTGGGTTTTAATTTGGGATTGAAAGATGGATTGAGAAGGGTTGAAGGGGATTGAAAAGTTGCTTCGAATTGATTCGGATTAAATCGAATTGGTTCGAACTGCAACATAAATTAAAAAGATAATTACAAAATATTTCAAATCACAAAAACACGCGCGCTCCAGCGCGCGATCATCGGCCTCGTAATTCTAAAAAGAACAATGACCGAACCTCAAAGTGTCATAAGTTATGGCCTCCCAAACTTGACCACTTTTGACGTATTCTTCAGAGCAAATTACTCGTGTTTAGTTTGTTGAAAATAATTCTTTTGTGGGTAAATCTATGTTAATGATGACAGAGAAAAAAATTTCATGTAGAAAATTATGTGTAAATGTAAAAAAAAACATCTTCCAGCCTTCATAGGTCAAGAGTTAGGACTCTTAAAAAAAAACACATTTTTTGCTATTTTTAACCAGAAAAAGTTTTTTAAATAGCTCGTTCGGCAAATATCCTACGGAAAACGGCAACGGCATTAATAACATAAGTAACCAACCGTTCCAGATGAAAATAAATTTTTTCGTACAAGATGCCTGGACTATATTCAAACTTTTACATATGACGGAATTTTTTTAAACGTTGTTTATTTTAGGCATCTTCTGCATTTTCCTGCTGTCTTTTGCCTCTTTTTTATCTTTTAGGAGCGTCAATAAACGCAGGTAAAAACGTCCAAATAGATCCTGATAGTCCAGCGGTTGAAAATTAAAGTTCTACATATTTTTGTTATTTCTTTCCCCAGAAAGCATTTATATCTCATATAGTTATGAAATTTCAACATTATTTATAACTAAATTTTTTGTACATATATTAATAAATACTATATTCGTACAAATTTCTACAAACAACAAGTTTTGTGTTATGACTGAGTACAAGTTTTTTAAAAATATAAGTGATTGCAATGTCGTACTGGAAAGATTATAAACTAATATTATCATGGAAAAAATGTTAAAAAATATGATTACCATCAACTTAAAAGAATAATTCAATGAAAAACATAATATCTACATTTTTCCATGAAAATAAGGGATCTATTCGCCATAAATATGCAAAGACATATTTTTGTAGCAAATGAAATAAGGCGAAAATTAATAATAATCAATTATAAATTAAAATATTTATAAGGGGTATATAAAAGAAAAAAGAATTCCGAATCTCAATTTGCAGACTCGATTTTTCTGTTCCCTTTGGGTTATAAATGAACCACGTGAAAAGAGACATGAATCAGATAATATTTAGAGGTCGCTTATAGTAAATTTGTCTGGTTTTACACAAAGATTCATCTTTTTTAAAACAGCTGATCATACTGGCAAATGATGAAGAATGTAAAAGATGCGGCTTATTAAAAAGAGTATTTTTGGATCATCAGTCTCTTCATAAATTATGCATACTTGAAGACCTCTCCATAAGCGGGATAGATAATTCACACTACGTTAAAACAATTTCCTTGGCATTTCTCCCTAAGAATGCATAATTATAAAAATAATTACGATAAAAAATCATTTTAATGAGTCACGTCTTTTATATTCTGTATATAATTTTGCGTAATGACCTGCCTTTTTCGAGAAAAATCAATTTTTCTGTAAAAACAAACCAATTTATTTCTCCTTCCACGTGGTTCATTTTTAACCCACAAGAAACAAAACAATCGAATATGCACGTTGAAATTCGGACTTGCTTTTGTTTAAGCACACCTAATATTCATATGCTGTTAAGTTATAAATAAACAAACGCTTTTTGCTACGTCCAGGACAGTATTATGCTCCCAGTGGACAAAAAAATTAAGGATGTCCTAGAGAAGTCTTCGGGACATCCTTAAGATGTCTTTTGGAACATGTCTTTTGGACATCCTGGGGATGCTCTTAAGACGTCTAATGTCAGTACAAAAGATGTCCCGAGAACGTCCTATGTTTTTAAGACGTCTTTATGACATCTTTACGACATTGGACGTATTAGACTTTGATTGGACGTCCTAGGGATGTCCCAAGGACGTTCTAGGGATGATCATGGTTTTGTGCCCTCTGGGCTATTAGTGATATATTATCACACAATCTTCAGAATGAATACTCATAGTTATTATTAGAAACTGTTCAAAATATTATCAAACATTCTCTGTAAAAACCAGAGGTCTTTTTTTAAATATGATAACTTCATGCTGTTATTATTTTCAATGTAGAAAAACGACTCTGGAATCCCATGAGCGATTTCATTTTAGTATGACTCAAGACAGGTTTTTTAGTCGTATTTCAATACCTGGAAATAGCTCTGAAATAATAGTATTTTTACAGTGTTAACAAGAATGTTGATTTTCAGTGAATTTCAGACCTACTAAAAAAATCTTGTAACTGACTAAATTTTCATGTGAAAAATTCAAAAACTTGGCAGAGTACAATTTAATTTGCACAATTCATTGAATTTGCGAAATCGAAGATAGTGAACTAAGTCCAAAGTAAAATTGGATTGAAAAATAGCACTGCAAAAGTATAAGAAACTTATTTTTGTGAAAGTATATTTAACAAATTACAATTTGACAGCTCATAGTCACCATGAAACTTTATCTACGTTTCTGTAATGGAGAAAGACTTGCGATTCCGATAATTTTTTAGAACCAAGAAGTTTCAGTTTGCTTCTTTTAATTAATATACGTCCTGCTTTCTAAATTGTATATCTACATTTTTCAATCCTCTATTTTTCCAATCAAAAAAATCAAATGATCTAGAAAAGAGGGGGATTACTATATACTGACTCAGAATTAAATAAGTATAAAATGCTACCCTAGGGAAATTCTGAATGATTATTTTCATTTATTTCTTCTAACTGAGATAATTAATACACTACTCTATACATTTGAAAATTCATTTTTAATGAAATGCATATTTGGCAAATATTCAAAATCGACGAGATTTAGCAGCAGTTCTTGGTTACGGTGAAAACCTGGCAAGTAATAATTTCTTTCACTTCTCACGCTTATCCTGTCTTCTGACTCACATATACCACACACATTCTTGGCTCATGCCACTCACACACATTAGGCATACTTTCTATCGGTGAAGCACTGGTTCCGTCCCTCCTTTCCTCCTAACCGTTTACTGGTTCGGGATACTAGCGCCTCGCATCGCTGGTTCCCGAACTAAGCCTACTCCTGACGTCTCATTCCCCACACCCATCTTCTAAGCTTGGTGTGCATTGTCGCCTCTATACCTATCTTCCCTCTACGATCATATCACATTTTCTGCCTAGAGTTCCTCTAGGGAGAGTTGTGTCACCTCTTACTCCGCTTCTGATTGGTGCCGCGAAAGCGGAATCGGATGTTTTGAAATTGGCGCGACTTTCAAGTCAAATTTAATGTTCAGACACTGATTGAATAGAAGATAATAGTTTCCCACATGTTACAGTCAAAATGTACCTGCAATCGTGAAAAAAGAAGGTGCATTTCCGACTTTTATTACATTATTTATTGAAAATTAAAATCTTACCTCACAAACAGCTGATTTCGAGTGAGGTATCCAATAATCTCGATTAATACTCTCCATTCATAATTGCTTAAGCTTAGGATCGTTTGGGACTTGTCTTAAGTAAAATCCTTGGCCAGAACTATTACGGCTGTAGAGAATGCAACACGACACTATTGTTTTTTCATTGAAAAAGTGTATTTTCATAACAAACACTTCATGAAAATATATGACACATAACCTTTTCTTAAAGTTTTGCTTCTTCTCTGCTTTTGTTTTTGGCTTTTAGATTAAAGTTTTGCTGAGTGAGACATCTAGAATACTTTAAATGTTTCGCGCTTCACTACGTATTTCCGATTCCGGTTTCGCGTCGGCTAGTGGAGGGGGTAACGTGACACAACTCTCCCTAGAGGAACTCTATTTCTGCCGTATCGAGGTGCTGCCCTCACCGTACTACGAAGTTGTGCGCTGGCAGAGATGCGCTGGTTTTCTCTTTCTTCGTAAAATATGACGGTAAAACGTAAAACAGTAGAAAGGTTTTTTTAGGTTAGAAAAGTTTGACATGTATCGCTTCATAAACACCGCACTTCCGAATGTAATAATAAATAGCGCATATCTAGGCACACCGAAAATACATATTTGGAAGAAATAATGAAAAATTAAGAATGGCAGAAGCACTGATATTATGTTAATAAATAAACTGAACTGTGAGAGTAATACTCTCAAAAAGATGATTATGTTTATATTTGTTAAATATTATAATTTCTAATACGTTTACGCTTTTCTATGAATGATAGAATTTTTTCAGATCTGAAGCTTGAGGCAGGTTTTTTGTACATAGTATTTTTCAAAAATGTTAAAAAACGTTTTCTTGAAAATCGAATTTTTAATTTAAAAAAAAAAAACTAAACATTAATTTCGAGATAAGCCATGCTGAAAAAGAGTTTCTTTAATAAATATTCGTTTAAAATAAAATAATTAAACATTTATACCAGAAAAAAAAATTGTTTATGTGTAAAGTTTTCAATAATTACAGTTTAAATTTAAAATAACAATGAAAAAAATATATTACTGGATAAAAAATTTTGGTTGAAAATGTGCATAGTATTTTTTTGAAGTTATAAACGCGCACGTGTTTGTACATTAATTTGTTTATACAATTTTTGTAGAATTATTTTTATTTGAAATTCAAACACTAATGTTAAAAAACTCTAAATATTAAACAAAAATGTCTTTGATAAAAATATTTTATTATCGTATTTTTGATAAATAAATAATATTTATTAGGAAACAATTTTTTAATTATGTAATTTCTGTAATTTTATAATCATGGAATATTCTAGTTCGGATATTTTATAATTCGGCAATTTTATTATTTGGGAATTTTTAAATTCGGTGATATTATGAACTGTTCCGGAATTTTATTGTTTTTGGAATTTTATTATTGGGAAGTTTTACAGAGTCGGGAATTTTATTTTTCGGGATATTTTAGTCGTCCCTAGAAGGACAGAAAATTTGCTGTATTTATCATTTCGTCACGGGGATCTTGTCGATTTTTTCCTACAGTATTTATGTAAAAAAGAAATTTCATTATATGAAAATTTTTGAAATCACAAGTTATAAAGATAATCTCATTAAGTACAAAAATTAAAAAAATCACTATATATCCAATTTTCCTGGGTCACTCGTAAACGGGGGTGAATTTAATAGGAATTATCTCTCAGGAAATAAGTTAATAAAATCCAAAAAAATTGGGTAGACAACAATACATTTTTTGTTTATGCGCGGATAATCAAGCTGTATGCTGTAGTATATCTTTGCTGTATGTCTTTCGATTCCGAACCCATTATACTCTTTTAGGATTCCAATACAATTTACAAAAGACTAATATTGTAAACTTTTTTAATTCTTAAGGTTTCAATTTGAGAACTTGAATTTTAACGTTAAAATTCAATTTGACAACTTGAACTTTAACGTTAAAATTCAATTTGACAACTTGAACTTTAACGTTAAAATTTGCCTCATTTTCAGAACGCGGGCTTATTGTTTGGATTTTCACAATTTTCGTTTAAGTTATAGGTAAGGTCAGAAGAAAAAATTTTGGGATTCGAAATTGCTACAACGCGAAAAAGTCAAAAGTTTAAATTTAAACGTTAAAAATGTGGAAATACACCATTTTTAATGCATTATTGCAAGCCAGCGAGTCACTTTCTTACTTTTAGTCGCTTTTTTTGAAAGTCGATCCTCTGCTTTCAGTTTCCTTTGCGAAATATATCTTGAATTCGACGCATTTTAAAATCAATGTTTTCAGCTGCATTTAGATTGAAGTATACAAATGGTTTTGGTTTAAAATATAAATTAATTACAATATTTTTTTATTTTTCACAATTGTAATTTTAACCTTTAAACTTGAATAATTGTAGGTCGCAAACATGAAAAAGTAGACTAATTTCAAATTTATAGCGTTTCTATTATATATTGAACCGTTTAGGCCTCTGAAATTTTTTTAAGCTTTTTAAAACTTGTTCGAAAACTTTTTTTAACACTTTTTTGTCTATAAGAAACAACATTCTTGTGGCATAATAGGCTTTATAGCTTGAGCGCCAGGGGCGCTCTCCATGGGCTTCCCGTCCGTTTTTAAAACTAAAAAAGAACAACATTCTTCCATCTAATAACTGTTTTAGATTAGAAAGAAGTAAAAAGAAGCAAAATTATAAAATCTGATTTTTTTATTTTGATTGTGATTTCTCAATAAAAGAAAGTCCTATTTAGTCTACCAAACAGCTGCAAAAATAGGAATTTTACTGAAGAAATTGCTAAATATTTTTTTTTTGTATAAGGTCAAAAAATAAAAAATGTACGCACCTGGAATTTCAAAAAGAAAGGTGTTTTGTATGTTATGATGTTCGTCAAAGGGCTAATCGCAATTTCAAAAATATTTAAAGCCTTAATAGTTGAGACATTTTAAATTTGTTGTATTCAGTATATTCAATAATTTGAAATTTAGAGCTATTTAAATATGCAAGAATTTTTAAATTGAAAGTGTTTGATAATTTTAGATTGAAACATTTCAAATTATTTAGTTACAAATTGAAATCGTTTGGAGGTTCAAGATTAGAAAGGAACGTCTTTTAATACTTGAATAATTATTTTAGAACGACTAAAATAGTATAACTTCAAATAAATTTGAAAGTGGGACTATTGAAAATTAGGAGGGCTTGAAAGAACTGAACAAATGTTTAGTTTTAAAGCTCTCTAAAAGTGTGCTTTTCAAGGTTTATTTATTTTTTAATAATTTGGCACCCCCAAAAATTATTTTTGTGAGAAAATAACACCTGATTTTTGTCCAAATTAAAAAATATATATTTAATGTTCGCTCAAGGTCAATTTTGTTCAAAGTGCTTGTTTCTGAATAAATTGACTCTATTATTGTTTCTGATTTCGTTCTGTCACTCATGGATTGTGTTTTTCATATGAAACATTGAAATCTGTTCTTTGTTTCACGTTTATAAAATAATAATTAAAGGTCACTCAAGGTAATTTTCTGTACAAAATATTGATCTATAAAGAATATTTGTCAAACTATAGAACGGATTCCTTCGCCCAACGATACAAAACTAAATTGGACTATAGAAAAAACAACTGGAAAAAATGCGATGTAATCCAAATTTTATAAAGGAAATTAACCTTGGTCGACCTATAAATATTCATTTTATTCCTCGAAAGATTGAAAAAAATCTCTTCGAAACGCTTTTATTACAACAATTTTACTAAAGAAGAATATTGTTTATAAAAATAATAATAGTATAATTTTCACGTACATTTCTTAAGATAAAAAATTATCAACGAGATTTGTAGAAAATCTTTCAAGGAATAAAATGATTGTCCCGGAAGTTAGAACCGAAAAATTAATATTTAAATAAATTAAAGTTGTGCTAAATTGAGTTAGACTCGCGACCGGGAGAAATCGGGAAATGAAAGTGAATTTATTTTTTGTCCGGCAAATAAAAAAACTTTAAATGTATCAGCTGTAAATATAAATTAAATAATGCTTTTAAAAACTGAAATGTATAGTTTGAGTATTAAAAATGGAAGAGTAATTGATTTTACAAGACGATTCTGGATCTGTTCAAAATTATATAATTTACATATTTTAACCTTAAAATTTGAACTAATTCAATTCGAAAACCTCAGTAGTCACGCAAATGTAAACGGCCGATTCAGTCTCCATAAACAATGTTCAATTTAAAAATCACTTCAAATTAATATATTCATAAATAAACGCCTTTATTCAATTTAAAAATCTCATTCAAGTATTGTTTCAGTATAAAATATTCAATTTTTAACACATTCAATTTGGAAATTTTAAATTCACAAAAAAAATAGAACAACTTTCAATATTAAAGAATTCGAAACTGAATTGTCACAATTTCAGAGTGATAAATTTAAACTTTGAATGTTACAATTATAATTTTTTTATTTGTAATTTGAAAGTAAAAGTATTGATTTTTGATTTGCAAATAACAGTTGAACAATGATTAATTTAGAAAAAATTCAAATAAGTTGGAGGTTTTCTAATGTTTCGAACAAAATCAGTACCGGCCCCCAAAATTTCTTTCGTCGGCCCTGATGTCTGTGTAGTGTACCGAAAAGTGCGGGTCCGTTTCAAATTATAAAATATAAAGTATGCACTTATCATATTGCATTATTTAAAAAAGTTAGGTATTTATTTGATATCTGAATCAAGATGTCCTAAAAAATAAAAAACTTCGCAGCGTGTGGAAATTATTATTAATATATATTTTTTGAACAATTAATTTAGCAACTTGTGCTTTACTTATTACTACCTTTTGTATTTATGTGGAAGCCCTTTATAAATTAATTAATTCATTAATATAATATAATAATGAATTAATTATAACTATTTTCTGAAATTAAACCAAGCTTATTGCCACCATCTTGCTCCCAGTGATATTACACATGCTTTCAAATCCAGTAATTCCAGTAAAAATTACGTCACGCAAAATTACACGGAATCGCCATGATTGATGACGTTTTTCGGTCGACAGCCAATCGCAACGCTCCAAATAATAATTTTGTCTACGTTGGCATCACTGCAACAGTTCTCATCGCCCTCGCCATTCTCACAGCAGTAATTTTTATGACGTCACGCCAGTACATCCAGTACTCCCAGTCAATTCTCGAACACAGCCCAGGGGTGTTCTCGAGTTGTTCGTTCGGTTTCGTATACGAACATTTTCGAATACTTTGCAACGAGTGGGTTAGAGGCATTCGAAACTGAAAGTCGTATGCGAAAGTAGTAAAATCTGTGAAAGTGGGAAGCATCATGGTGGCAGGTGGAGAAAGATATGAGGAATAACATAACCTAATAAAACTGATAGAATTCTGCTGTCATGTAATCATGACGTTACGAGACATAATTAACGTAAACGTTATTCAGCTGTTAGATGATGCAGCAAGACATGCATATAATAGAATGGGAATTCATCAACTTGATGATCCTTTTGAGTTACCTGTATAAATATTTGTATAAATATGATAAATATGTCATGTCCTGGCAAAAGTATCGGATAGGAATTCCTTCTGAACTAATCCGAATCATTCCGGAATTTGTATTCGAACCAATCCGAAAAAATTTCTACATCTTCTTTATTTATTTATACTCTCTCCCTTTTACGGCTTTGAGAGTCTTTACATAACCATTACATGTATTCTTACAAACAAGCCTTATACTATCTTATGAACTATTCGCTACATATCGTCTTAACTTATTTTTCTTATATCTAAACGCTTGCGACTTTGCTCTGGGCTTCCATTTCCTCTTACCACTATCAATCTCATAATTGGATTCTACTCCGCAACACTACTTCGTAATTCTCCTTCTTTAGGAGTCATTTTTTGGCTTTTTCCCTACCCTGTGCCACCAGCTCTCTCCCTCAGCTCTTCCAGCGTCTTCATCCATTCCTCCCCCTGACCGTTTTCATTCAGAATCCATTTCATTCTCTCTTCTATGCTCTCCCCTCCCCCTTCGTCACCTGTACACCTCTCTAACACATGCAACCATGTTTCCTGCTCATACTTACATACTCTACACACATTCTCTTCTTCATCCATCCAATACCTACATGCTCTTACACCCTCTCCCATTCTGAATCTCACCACTCTATTCCATTTGCTTTCCTTTTTAATCTTTTGCAGGTACTCTGGCTCCCCCTGCATCTTCACCATTCTATACCAGCTGTTGTACCTTGAATCAGCGATTTTCCCCCATCTTTCCTCCCCTTGTCTTGCCTTAATCTCTTCCTCTATTTCCTTCCACTTTTTGCCCCTAACTTGCATACCACATTACATATCTCTCATCCTCCCATTTTGAACGTCCCACGTTGCCCCTTCTCTCTTTATCCATAACCTCCCGGGCACACGCTTGTGCAATTTTGCTTCCTCCCCTTCTCCCCTTCTTAGTTTCTCTTCAAAGTTCCAAGCTCTTTTCACTTGCCTCACCACCATTTTTTCCCGTCCTATTTCTTCCCTCAGCATATAACCTGGACAGTTATAACTCACTGCCATAACCCATCTCAAAAATCTCTCCTGCAAACTTTCCACTCTCTTATGTTCTTTCCATCGCCAAATTTCCACTCCATAGCTTAACACTGACCATACTAATACATCAAACATCCATACTCTCATCTTCCAGTCATCCTTAAACCTTCTTTTTCCTATACCACATACTTGTCCCATTACTTTACTGGCGCATTCTAATCTCTTTCTCACCTGCAGGTCACTTCCTCCTCTAGTTTCGAACCAAAATCCTAGGTAGCAAAACTCATCCACCAACTCCACCACCACGCCATTTATCTTCCATTCATACTCTAATCTTCCCCTTTTATTTCTGAAACACATCATCTTAGTCTTGTTCACATTCACAGTTAAACCCTTTTCTCTCACATAGTCTTCGAACACTCTCATCAACAGATTCATACCTCTTTCATCATCCGCTACTAGCACTACATCATCTGCATATGCTAGTGAGTACACTTTGCCTGTTCCTAACGTTGTTCCCCCTTTCCCTTTCCTCTCCAACTTCTCCTCTAAATCTGCCAGAAGAATACTAAACAGAAGTGGGCTCAACGGACACCCTTGCCTGAGGCCCCTTCCTGTCCAGAATTCCTCTCCTTTCTTATCTCCTATCTTCACCCTTATCTTAGTTTCCACGAATATTTCTTTTATCCTCTCTATTAATCCTTCGCCTACTCCTCTCTCTTCCATGGCTGCCCATAACACCCTCCTGTTAACTAAGTCAAATGCTGCCTTAAAATCGACAAACAGTGCAACTAGTTTTGCTTTCTTTCGCCCTAGGTTCCTATTGACTAGATAGTTGAGCACGTAGATGTTATCTATGGTTCCCATCCCTTTTCTAAAACCCGTTTGATTGTGTGGTATACTTCCTGTTTCTTCCACCTGTCTTTCTAACCTCCGTCTAAGCACTTCCGCATAAATTTTATATCCCACCGACATGAGTGTGATCCCTCTATATTCCTCTGCCCTTTTTCCCTCTCCTTTCTTAATCAACGGTACTACCAGCCCTGTCTTCCATTCCTCCGGCCACCCTTCTCCTTTCCATACCTTATTGCAAATCTTCCACATCTCTTCTCTCACTCCTAATCCCCCATATTTCAGTGCTTCATTTTCCAAGCCATCTTCTCCTGTTGCCTTATTTCTTTTCAACCGATCAATCGCCTCATTCACCTCTTCCCTACTAATCTCGTTTGCGCTGTCCTCGTCTCGCTCTACCGCTTTTCTTCCTTCTCCCTTTACCCTATTTTCCACCCCTCCTAACAGTCCCTTGAAGTGCTTCGTCCACTCTTTCATTTCTATTTCTTCATTTATGCCCTTCCTTCCCCCTCTTTCCCTGTTTATCACTTCCCATTCCCTCCCTTCCTTTACAGCTTTCTCTACCTCTTTCATGTACCTTTCTTTCTCTTTCTGTCTTTTCTCCTTTATCATTTTTTCGTGTTCTCTCTTTCTCCTGTTGAGTTCTCCTTTTTCCATTTCCCCTTTCCTCCATTTTCTTACACTTTCCTTCATTCTATCTTTACTTTCCCTGCATTCATCGTCCCACCAACCTCTCCTAAACCCCCCTTCTTCTTCTCTTGGTCTCACCTCTTCACTTACTTTATCAATCACTCCTTTGAGATTTTCTAGCAGCTTGTCTACTCCTTCCTCTTCCAAACATGCTATTTCCTCGTTTTCTATTTTGTCTCTAAATTCTCTTAACTTTTCCTCCCCCCAAGTGCCCATTTTGAATTTATTTTCCCTATTTCCTTCCCTCTTTCCCCTACCTCGCTTTGGTCTACCACCTCTTATTGTCGCAATCACCGGAAAGTGTTCTGAGCCTATCATGTCGCCCACTTCCATTTTAACCATCAACTTCCTTATTCTTTCTTCTGCCAGAATGTAATCTATGACGGTGTCTCCTATACCCGCGTACGTATATTCCCCTTCTTCATCCCCTTTGGTATTGCCGTTACAAATGACCATCCTGCTTCTCCCAACAAGTCCAGAAGCCTCCTACCCTCCCGGTCCGTTTCTTTTTGCTTTGAATTTCTCATGAACATCTCCTTTTCACTATCCCATACCTCTCCTCCTTGTTCCCCGGTCCATGCATTCAAGTCCCCCCCCCCCCTATTAGGACCAACCTCTCATCTTTTTCCTCTGTCCATTTCCTTATTGTTCTCCATCCTCCCTCTTCGCCTCTTCTTCTGTACACGCATACTACATCCATAATAACTTTTCCTAATTTTATTCTTCTAACCATTGTTCCGTCCTTTTCTTCTACATACTCTCCCTTTTCTTCCTCTACCACCAGTTCCTTTCTTACCCCTGACACCATGCCACCCATTCCTCTCCCTTTTACATGCTCCTTTCTCGCTGCTTGCATCTTTCACTCATATTCTTTCGGTAATATTCTTTTCATGCCTTTCCATTCTTTCTCATCTACCCACGTCTCACTCATCATTATCACATCCCACTTCTGCAATTCTCCCCAAAATCCTTTGTCCTTGTTTTTTAGTCCTGAAACGTTCCAGAACGCTACTTTCACGTCGCCCTTATTGCATTTATCACCTTTCTTCCTTGCATTCAAGTCCTCTCGTCGTTTTAAAACCCCCCCGTGATACTTGCATTCCCCCTTTCCTCTGTCTTGTCCCCTTTATTCATTACCCATTTCCTACCCTCCCTCAGATCTTCTATTTCATCGTCCAAAATCCATATATCTCCGTTTACCCATATCCTATCTCTCCCTATCCTTACCCTATTACCTTTACTCCTCTCAGTCCATGCCTTTCGGTCGATTATTCACTTTCTTCTCCTTTCCCGCCACGTCAGATCTCCTTCGATTCTTTCTTTTCTCCCTTTCAATAACTTCTTCTTCTCCATAACTTCATGTTTATCCTCCTCACTCCCTAATTTCACTAAAAACAGACATTCTTTCCCCTCTTCCTTCCCTCCTAGTCTTCTTACACCTTTTACTCTAACTTGCGCGCCGATGTCTCTCATCAGCTTCCCAATCTCTTCTTCTTCCTTTTCACTGTCCACTTTCAAACCCTTCACTATTATATTCCTTTTCCTCTTCACTCTCTCTTCTTCTTCCATTCTTCTTTCAACCTCAATGAGTCTCAAGCGCCACCTTTCATTCTGCTCATGCCTAACCACCTCACACTCTCTCGCTTCGTACAAACTGCCTTTCTCTTCAACCTTATACTCATTCCTTAGTTCTAGTTTGCTCACTCTCTCTTCTAGCAATGTCATATCCCTTTTTCTATCCTCCTCATTCTCTCTCTGTCTATTCTCTATGCTTTCCAATTTGTTCCATACCTTCTCTTTCTCTCCTTTCCATAATTCATCCCATTCTTCCCACTTTTGTCTCACTTTTCTTACTTCGTCTTTTACCCCCTCCCCTTGCCTCTGCATCTCATTCAGCTCTCATTTCAGAAAAAATTTCTACATTTCGTTCGATTCAAATCGTTTAAAAATTAATCCGACTCAATTCGTTTCAATTCGAACTCCAAAACGAACTAAAGTTTCAATCCAAATGAATCCAAATCAATCCGCACTCGGATTTATATCCACTGAATTTCCAATCCGAATGAATCCGAGTTCGGATTGAATTGGATTCATTCGGATAGATAATCGTTTTAAGTCAATCCGAGTTTGGATTCATTCGTATTGAAAATTTGGTTCGGATTTATTCGGATTGAGTCGGATTAATTTTTGACCGATTTGGATCGAACGAAATGTAGACATTTTTTCGGCTTGGTTCGAATTAACCCAGATTGGTTCGGATACAGATTCTGGAATGATTCGGAAGGAATTCCTATCTGATACTTTCGCCAGGGTGAAAACACAAGCTGTTCATTTCACATGTGCAATCATCACTACAAATAACTGCAAATGTTTAAATGCCTTGAACTTTAGAATGCGCGGCAAAATGATATAATTATGTTTCACGCTTACTTCTCTACTCAGCATTTGATTGGCCGATTCACTACTTTGACATATCGGCAACGTCGCACTACACTTCGCATACGCCTTCGCCTTCGAAAGAACTTCGAGTGGCGTTCAAGAATACCAACCGCACTCGACAATTTTTCGTATACGAAACTACCGCTCGAAAATTTTCGCATGCGAAAAAAAGTCGAGTGAACTCAAGAATAGCACCCCAGCGACGTCCAAGAATACGTTAATGCTTGCCACGAATGAAAACTCGTATGCACGGTCGTGCACATGCGCACTGGCGGTTGCCATGCCAACGATGTCAACACGTGTATCCTTGCTGAAACGTTCTACTAACAAAAGTAATGAACATTTTTTGTCAGTTTTCCATTTTATTAAGATTATCTACTGTAAATCATTATCTACTGTAGGGTGGTTTCCCCTATATTATTTTTTACATTTTCATTATTATAAAAGAATAATCACATGCAATTATTTAATGCTCATAAAATATAAAAATTTTGCACATATTAACCTACAATATTTTGTTCACTGAAATTAACTTTATCCCTTACTTACGTAATCCATAAATGAATATAATAATGTTATTGTAGTACTTACGCTTTCTAGATCTTTTTCGTATTTTTGATGCCATTTTCCTTCTCGATTATAATTCAGGAACGTGATATACACCCAACAAAATAAAAACACAAACGAACATAACCTACATATGCATCGAGATGTCAAAATATAATGTAGGGGAGTGGGTATAGCACGTGACTGCGAAAACAGCTCTGCGCATGTGCACGACCGTGCATACGAATTTTCATTCGTGGCAAGCATTAACGAATTCTTGGAAGTCGCTTGTCCCACCTCTGCTGACCAAACACATAGGGTGATACCACGAAGGAATAGTAAGGAGTGGTATCACCCTATGTGTTTGGTCAGCAGAGGTGGGACAAGCGACGTCCAAGAATTCGTTAATGCTTGCCACGAATTAAAACTCGTATGCACGGTCGTGCACATGCGCAGAGCTGTTTTCGCAGTCACGTGTTATACCCACTCCCCTACATTATATTTTGACATCTCGATGCATATGTAGGTTATGTTCGGTTGTGTTTTTATTTTGTTGGGTGTATATCACGTTCCTGAATTAAAATCGAGAAGGAAAATGGCATCAAAAATACGAAAAGGATCTAGAAAGTGTAAGTACTACAAATTCCTGATTTACGTGTTAAAATTTACTTCGATGATAACGTGATGCCCTTTTCGAAATACATTGCAATAAATAGCATTGGTCAGTTTGCGCAATTATTGCAAACCATCGATACATTTCCATTGATCCAAAAAATGTAAGAAACATTGAAACATTCACAATTTTATTTTACTAAACCGGCAGCACAGAAATGTTCAAAACGAAACACAAGTTCGAAACTTCAAACACGTGTTGACATCGTTGGCATGGCAACCGCCAGTGCGCATGTGCACGACCGTGCATACGAGTTTTCATTCGTGGCAAGCATTAACGAATTCTTGGACGTCGCTGGTCCCACTCCCCACTTACAGGGATACTACTCCTTACTATTCCTTCGTGGGTGATACCATTCCTTACTATTCCTTCGTGAATAATACCAAGGTTCTCTTCTTCACTCCTTTTTTTACGCGACGCCTGCGCAGTTGAAAAAGTCGCGGTCTGTTAGCACCACTCAGGCAAAGATATTATACACCTAGATGCGGCAAGTGGCGGCGGAGTGGGGATAGAATTATTAGTAGGGTAGGATAAATGTAGACGGCGCTGTCGGCGAAAATCCTAACCCTCCCCGCTGTGCCACTCTACCTGCTGAAGTATCGATCCCCTCTTAACACTTGTCGTGCGTAAAATGGGCGAAAGAGGCGCTGTCGCCGAAATGAATTTCAGTAGATAATATAGTTTTCTGAAAATATTCATGATCACTAGAGCAACTCGAAGTCTGTCTTACCCGGCGATCGAGGTCAATAACAATCAATAAACAAATGAATATTTATAATTTTTTAATGAAATTAAATTCCGTTCAGATTCAACTGTAAATAATTATGAATATATATATATATATATATATATATCAGAATTTCCGTTTTATGGTTTTTGTGTAATATGATCCGTTTATTTTTGAATAATAATTATATAAAAGATAGAACGATTTGCATAATATATTGTTCAAAATTGCAGTGTAATTAACAAATTATAATTTCGGCGTGAATTTCGCTATTTTGAATAACGTAACGTAAACCACAACCGAGTGAATGTATTGTTACGTTTATAACAGCAGAGATGAGGTGGGAGATTGCTCATGTAGTGGAATAAGCAGGGTTAGTCAGTTACGCGTAACTCTAGTATTTTCTACGTATAATACGTTTTTGACGTAATATACGTCGAAAACAGTAGAAAACCGTAGAAAACTCCTGTAAGTTACGTTTTCAATATGGCCGACTTGTAAAATCAGTGTTGACGGTGTTGACAAGTACATAACCTCACTTTTGAAATATAACAATTATTAATAATTCTCTTGAATACGTTGTAGTAATTGAAAATAATAATTATACCTGGGCATAATGAACGGAAGAAGGAAGGACAGAAAACTTTCGTAAAGTGTCTTTTCTGCGATAAGATGTTAAAAAATACTAGTTTAAAATGTCTACAAAGCCACAGGTATGTAAATAATTGTTGATTCTTTCGGTAATAGTTATTATGGATTATATTGAACAATATGATATATGTAATTATGCAGGTTCTCTCTAATTATAACCTCAAACTGCTTGAACATTTATTCAAATTCAAAGAATGTTAAAATATTGGTATTTGGCGCGAGATTCAAGAGCGAACGCGGCGACCACGACCCACAACAAAAATAGGTTATGAGACGTATTTTTCGATATTGACGCATGCGCACTGAAAGTTGCCATTCGGACGTCATATACGTAAAATCACGTAGAAAACTAGAGAGGTAATATACGTGGTAATATACGCGTAGAAAACCACGTATAATACGTGAAGTATTATACGTTACCAACCCTGGGAATAAGAGACTCCGTCAAAATGGGGCTGCTAAAAGCGCCCCCTTGGCCGGTAGAGCTAGTCCCGAGAGTTACTTTTTAGATTTCGGCATTTCTTAGACGTTGCGCGTCGGTAATTGATGAAGTTAGAGAATTTTAAAAATCCGTTACCACCGGAGTTACAATTACAGGAGTTACCACGAACATAAATTGCTAACTGCATATTTATTTACCACTCGAATATTAAATGTGTATTTTATCATTATTCTTATGATTCACACTTATTAGTAAGCAGTTATAACAGAGGTTATACAATAAAAACTATATTTAAAACAAAAAATTCAAAATATGATATTGTTACATAGGTATTCATATCATAAATTATTACTTATAATTATAACACACAACCGGCTAGGAGCTAGTTAACCTCGTTTTTGATGACTGATTAAGTTCTCCTAATTTAGTTATGACAGCGCTAAAATTTTTTCTCTTTAAAATGTTGAATACTCTCAAAATTCCGTATGAAATGAACTCAGAATAAAGCCAATTTGTCTATTTTTTAAGTAGATATTGCAAAAAGAGTGTAAATCTCTAATGTTTTCTTAAATTTTATGTAATATCCGAAATAATCAACAGTTTGTAATGTTCTTAGGCTTATTTTAAAGCCACTTTTCGACAGTATCGCAACAGGTTATGAGCAAAAATGAAATAAATATATATTTTGAGGGACAATTTTTTATAAACTTCACGGTTATGTGATTCACACATTTGCAAAAGTATTTTTCTTATCACGAAGAATATTGAAATTCTTTAAACTCTTTGTTACAGCTTTGAGTTCTTGCGATTATTGAGCTGTTGCGATACTACGGAAAAATAGCTTTAAAATGAACCCAATAACATTACAAAATATTGATGATTTCGGATATTACCTAAAATTTAAGTAAACATTAGAAATTTAGACTATTTTTGCAATATCTACTTAAAAAATAGACAAATTGACTTCATCGTGGGCTTATTTTATAAAGAATTTTGAGAGCATTCAACTCTTTAGAAAGAAAACATTGTAGCTCTGACATAATTAAAATTTACTGAACTTAATCAATCATTAAAAAAGAGGTGAACTTAATCTTTTGACCGGTAGTTTATCTTATTAATTATAATACCTTGAATTTTGTTTTAAAATACTAAAAATCTGTAAAGATAATATATGTATATCAGTTACAGATTGTATTAATGAATACAATCTGCACCTGATATACATATATATTTTTTTGATTTATAGTACTTCAAAACAAAATTCAAGGTATCACACGTACATTTCAAAAAAATTTTAATAATACTTGTTTGCATTGTTTGCTAGACAAAAGATTGATTTAAAAAAATGCTTGAACTTTTAAAAATGTGACAAACTTTTTATTCATAGCTTGTTACAATATTTGTTTTAATTGTACAATTTAAATGAATGGTGGCTCTCTTATCTTAAAATTTGAATCACACGAGAACGACCGCGCGCTTGAGCGCGCGTGTTTATTTAAAAATATTTTCAAAGAATATTGTTTTTGTGGATTTCTTTTGAAAAATTAAAGTAATTAATCTGCATATAATTTTTTTTTTTTAAATTAGTCTAATAATTCTGTGTAGACATAATTTTTTATCATTTCATCCGGACGTTGTTCTCCCAAGAAAATACGTAACGATTGCCAAGATCTAACTCGAGAAAATGCCACGTATAATTGTCCATGATTGAATACATCTTTACGAACATCTACTCCAATTTTGTCAAAAGTTTGTCCTTGACTTTTATTAATTGTCATCGCAAATGCTAATTTAATTGGGAATTGTCGCCGTCTGAGAGTGAAAGGATAAATATCTTCACAGTACAGTGTAATACGATGTATGAATACAATATCTCCCGCCTTATCACCTGTTAGGATGCGACATCGTAAAAGATTATTCGCAAGTTCTAGTACTTGTAATCGCGTTCCATTGCATAGACCTTCATTGATACTAAGGTTTCGAATTAGCATTACAATGCAATTATTTCTTAATTGTAATTTATACGGTGGAATATTAGGAGGATTCAAAGTATTTAAATATTCAGGCAATATGACATCATTAATATCACCATTGTCGCAATTTTCCGTACTATCCACGCTGGTATAAATCCGCTCGGTTGACTTGTCAAGTAATTGTACGACTCTACAATTGATTTCTTCAACATCAACATTTCTCGCAGACAGTACGGCTACCTTCGCCAGATCTTCATACCGACGATTATTAATTAATTCTTTAAATGTTGTTTCTACCATGTCGTCAGTTCTTGGAGCTACACATTGTTCTGGAGCTATTAAATTATTATTAATGTCATTTACAGTTCCATTGCCTACAGACAATAGATATTTTGCAAATTCTACTTCGCCTGGTAAAGTTCGCATATTTTCAGTTAATGAGAATACTAAAAAATGTTTCCATAATGCACAAAACTTGATAGATAAATTCACCAATTCACTTCGAGTTGCATTCACTTTGACTGGTAGTAATTGTCTAAAATCTCCGCCTAAAAGCATAATTTTTCCTCCAAATGGTAAGTCAACATTCATGAAATCACGCAGAGTTCGATCAATTAGTTCCAAAGCATATCTTGGCGCCATTGGAGCCTCATCCCAAATGAAGATATCGACATTCCTTAAATATTGTGCATCTTTTGATTGATTTTTCATGTTCGATACGGAATCAGAAAATAGTGGAACAGGCATTCCGAAAGTTTTATGTACAGTTTTCCCATGTGGAAGCAATATTGCTGCAATTCCTGTAAATGCCATTGTGCAAATATTTTTTTCCTTACTTCTCAATAAATGATATAAAGTAGTGTAAATATATGTCTTGCCTGATCCACCTGGCCCATCGATATAGAAACACGAAGTAGAAGGTGTTCTTTCATTCGCCATGACAACTTTCAATACTGTATCGATAATATCCTTTTGTTTTGTGTTTAATTTTTGATATTGTATTTGACCAGTTTCTTCATGTTGTTGAGGTAATATGTCATCATTATTTCCATCATCTATGGCAATATCAATTTCAGTTAATTGCGGCATCGTGGGTAAATTGCGAAGATCAGATCTTTCATGTGACAGAAAAGTGTTTATTTGTAAATATGCTTTTCTAAGGGCTTCATCTAAAGTATAATTTCTTTGAAAATCTTGCGACATTGGATCCCTGAATTCCTCCCATAGTTTTTCCGGATTATTTGGGTGGCAGTAAATTAAAATACGTACAAATAAATGCCGCAATTGTCGTGGCATCATCCATATTTCACCTTCTGTCATTGCACGATCCCACTCTGCATCGTCCTCAATAAGACCCAATGCTAAGCATGCACTATGGAAGGTGTCATGTATTTTACCATCAACCGTTCTAATATCTTCAAAACTTGTGGCTCCTTTGACTGTTATTAGTAACAATCGAAGATGAAAAAGTTCTATTTGACTTGGACTAATTGAATACATGCGTCCAATAATGTTGAATTGTGCTTTACGTTTTTCCCATTTCGATGTACAGTAGAAGTCCGATAAGTTTCTTATTTCGGGGCTGTAGGAGCGGAAAATTCCAGGAATTGCGGACTTATCGGATGCCCCCTCTAGTAGCACGATATTAGGTGCGCGCATGCGTGAGTATGATGCGCAAATTATAAGCAAAATAGCACACGTAGTGGGAGAACCCCAATTAGTGTGCGTGCCGTGCGTGTGATGACGTTTTAAGGGGAGTGTAAACTTATCGGACGGCAACTTATCGGACTTATACTGTACTCTCACCACGTTGTTTCTTGAAAACGTAATGGGATGGGATTTCTGCGTACGTGAATTGTTTAGCTTCTGGATCGCGTTGATTTAATGCAAAATAATCAATTAACATAGATACCTTCTCTAATGCTGTTCTTATAGAGTCATCATTTCCTTCATCATGAATAGTTACGGTCTGTTGATTCAATAAATGTACTGGTAACCGCATAATAGAATGGCTTTTATCTTGCAATGATCTTCCAAATATTCTATCGCATGCTTCAACAGGACTGACGTATCGAGTTTCTATAAAATTGCGAATTTCGTCATGATGAATTGTACTTTCATTGCTTTCGGTAATTACTACAGCAGCAGCATCGTGTCCTTTATAAATATATTTATACAAATATTTTACAGATCGAATGCTGGACACAGCTTCCACATTAATATGACAATTAAACAATTCTAATAATTTGTCATTATATGGAACAACATATTGATTGTCAGTCGTGCCTCCATTAGGTCGATTGTAAACACCAGTATTTTTGCGACAGTAAGTTGGATAGCCATTTTCATCCATTGTTGTCTCTGGTTGAAATTTTTTCGGAAAGTTTTTTGAACATTTACCTTTTTCATCTTTGCACCAATCTCCACATGGGCCATGGATCATGTTTTTCATGACGATATTATGAAGTAGAACATTTTCATCTGGATGCGGAATTTCAGCAGAAATATATTTATCAACGATATGAGGAGTAGTTATCTTATTATTTTGTTTTAACGTGACTAATAAATGAACATGAGGTAATCCGCGTTTCTGATATTCAACAACATAAACGTATGCCAGTACTGCGCCGAATAATTTTTTTTTTCACAATAGTATTAATGAGTTCATCTTTCTTGATTTTGAAAACGCGTGAAACAATATCGGGTCTGTCTGATGCTGTTTGACCAAGCAATACATATTCTTTTATTTCACGCCAGTTTGGATTGCATGTCATAGTTATGAACAGATCTGGCTTACCGAATTTCCTTACAATTGCCATTGCGTCTTGATAATGCTGTAACATATTACGTGGTGATCCAGTAAACGTTGATGGAAGTATGACTATTTTTCCCACATGGCTGTTCGTATCATTTGCTGTTTGTTGCAAATGATCAATTAATCCTTGATAAGTATCAGCACGGATTTTTGTTTGATTCATTCTACAGAAATTCATCCTATCTTTTTCAATTTTAACATAATTATCGACAACCCATTGTTGGAATAATCGTCCTCCCATCAGGATTAAATTATCATCTCGAGTTGCCATTCTGTATTTAGTGTATGCAGCTCGTGAGACTCGTTTATGGCTGTTCACACGCTGTATATTTTCATGCCAGCCTCTTGTACCATATGGATAAAATAATGGGTAGATCCAAGGTTCAACGTTAGGGTCCATGGAACTCACATATTCAAGCTTTTTCGTACCTTTATTATGTATGGTTACGTAAGATTCTGGAATATCACCGTCAGCAGTTGTTGAGAAAATCGCAGCGACTTCATTAATTTTTTGCAAATTGTATCGTCTACTATCCATTCCAGGTTTTAATGAAAATAATAATTTCATTTCAGGCTCAACTTGTATATTATTGTTTATCATTTCTTGTTCTATTTCTTCATGCATCATCCGGTAGGATTGCGCGAATGCATTACAGTTGCGAAGAGTATTATCTATGGCATCAACAATTTCTCTATTCAACGTAGAAATTTGGTTGCATCGAATATCCGTAGCTTCGTTTTGATCTACGATGAAGAGTTGGCCAAAAGAAGGACTTTCATTTTCATGAGGATACAAAGATGTATTAATTTGATAATAAATCTGACCATGTATTTTAAAGCAAAATGGGCCAGGACGTCTGTTATTGAATTGGACTAAATTAGCATTAAAAGACGCAAAGGCAAATGTATTATTATAGAATCGTATACGTTCGTGAAAATGATTCGATTGTGCGTGAGTACCATCAAATAAAGTCTTTATGATCGGCGGTGGATCAGGTAATGGTTCAAGAATGACTTCGCCATGACTACAGCAATCATTGAAAGAATTTAGCTTATTAGCAACTTTTTCAGCTTTGAAGTGTTTTGCATTACAATGTGTGCATAAAATATTCATTTCACCAGAGTGGTGTTCAACTACATCTGATATTTGGTGAATATTATTGTCCACTATATGACTTGTTGATTCTGTAGGCACTTCAGTATTACCATTTTGTTCTGTTACTGCACTATTGATAACATTCTGTTTCTCATTATTAATTTTTTGTCGATAAGCGCGTTGTTGAGCAGCCTTTTTTTCTCGTTTTAATAATTGAAATTGTTCTTCTTCAGCGGGAGTACGTTTATTTCGGCTAGTTTTAAATTTTCTTTGACGAATACGATATAACCTTTGTTTAGCAGCGTTTTTCTCACCGATTTGTTTTAATGCCTCTTCTAATAATTATTAGAGTTTATTTATATGTGAGAAGTTGTAGGCTCCGGAAGCTACGATCATGGTTCTTTAAAAGCAACCAATCCCGACGCAACTGGAACGTGTACGTCATCCGCTTCTGCTCCTTCTGTCCTAGAAGGTAAGCAAGAGCGGGAAATTTACGCGAGAAAACTTCGGGCAACACTGTTCCTTGGAGTCAGGTCTCTAGCCGCGGATGATCTTACGCGGCAGACGGGACAGTTGGAGATGAAGTTTCACCTCTGGATACTTTTTTAGAGCTACCAATCTTTGTAGAATGTTATGAGGAACAGTGTTGACGGACCAGATGAAGTGATCCCAGAAGAACAGCCTTTTGCATCCGGTTCGCGATGGAATGAGCCTGACGCTGGCAAGCCGGAATCTTGTTGAGTTGGCTAATAAATGAAGCTTTCATACCTCCAAGACAGCCGATTATGAGAACTACAAGATGGACTTTGAAGCCTTGGTACAGCCTGCTCAGCTCGAAAAGAAGTGCTTGATATTTCGCCCGTTTTTCTTCCTCCTTTGCCGTGATATTACCATCGGCTGGTGCCGAGAATTCAATCACGTAAATGATCTTGTTCTTCAGATCTTGGAGGACAATATCAGGCTTCGTAGCACTGATACGTTGAGTGGTCGAGAATGAGAAATTCCAGTAGATCTTACACTGATCATTCTCCACAACGGACTCGAGTTCCCCCTGGGCGTATGGCAAGACGGGCAATAGATCAACACCATAGAAGTGCCTCAGATGGTAATATAACACTTTTAGAGCTGCATTGTGTCTCTCTATGTACCCGTATCGTGCATATTTTGAGCATCCACTGAGAACATGTCCAAGTGTTTCTGGCTCTTGCTTGCACGCTCGGCAGTTGGTATCGCCTACAGGTATATTCATTATGCGCTCGCGGTAAACTAAGGTGTCTATAACGCCATCTTGACAGGCAAAAAGAAATCCCTCAGTCTCCGATTTTAATCCAGCAGACTTGAGAAACATGTTGGACAGACCCATCGAGAGCTCTTCTCTACGTATAATGCCGTAGAATTTACCATGAAGGGGCTTGTCAGCATGTTCTCTTAGTAGAAGCGTATGTTCTGCTTCCTGTACACGACTTTTGAGCACCAAAGGTGTTAGTGATGCTAGGCCATGTGTAGTGTCGCTGGAATCAAATGGGAGGCCAAGCTCCTCTGCGGCCCTATCTGCGGCACGATATAGAAACGCCGCAGCATTGACGACTTCATGTTGATGTACTAGTCGCATAAGAAAATCTGTGCTATTTAGAACTGAGCAGGCTGTAGCCAGAACCGTTCTGCGATGAAGACACTCTAAGCTCAGCAAGCCTCTACCCCCTTTATCTCGAGGGAGGTATATTCGAGGTACGGAAGATCTAGGATGATGACTTCGATGGATTGTCATCATCTTGCGTGTGCTTCGGTCAAGTTGCTTCAACTCATCGACGTTCCATTTTACTGCACCAAACGTGTAGAGCAGTATAGGAACGGCCAGCATATTGGTCGCCTGGATCTTATTCTTTCCAGATAATTCGGAAGCCCAAATTTTTCTGAGAATTTGGCGATACCTTTTCCCAAGGGCCGTTTTTAACGCAAGCACATCATGGGTTTCCGCTTGCGGTATTCCAAGATATGTATATGTTTCTCCAATACCAAGATGTTGAATGGTATTTCCGCCGATGAGTTGAACATCCTGATCGTGACCCGATGATGTAGTTTCTAGTCTTCCTTGGTGTAGGTGGACGCAGGCACACTTGTCCAGTCCGAAGCTCATGCCAATCGCTTTAGAGTACCTATTTACCGCCTCCACAAGGATGTTAAGGTCCTCTTTCGAGGAAGCAAAGAGTTTAAGGTCGTCCATGTATAAAAGGTGGTTGACCTTATATTCTCTTTTGTTCGGCGGGCCACATAGGTATCCAGAGCTTTTGCCTCGGAGCACAATAGATAGAGGCAAGAGGGAGATGCAGAAAAGTATCGGACTTAGAGAGTCTCCTTGGAAGACTCCCCTCTTATATGTGATATAGCTTGTAGTCACTTGTCTTTTGTCAGATGTTATGACAAATCTTGTCCGCCACAAGAGCATAAGCTCTTTTATGCATCTCACTATTTTTGGATGCACCTCCATGCATTCAATGAGCTTAATAAGTAGCTCATGGTTCGTGTTATCGAATGCCTTACGGTAGTCAATCCAAGCCATGGACAGATTGCGTCGATACCTGATCGAGTCCTGGGTGATACACCTGTCTATTAACAGGTTCTCCCTGCAACCTGCCAGACCTCTCTTGCATCCACGTTGTTCAACTATTGCACTCCATACCGGCTCGATAGATGTTAATATCCTCTCTTTGAGGATGCCAGTGAATAGCTTGTAGCTGGTGTTTAAACAAGCTATGGGCCTGTAGTTCTTTGGACTTGACAAATCTCCGGTCTTAGGAATCAATACCGTGCGTCCTTCCACTAGCCACTGCGGGACGGGTTGTTCTCCGTTTAAGAAAGTAGTAAATATACGAGCTAGATGTTGGTGCGTAGAAGTAAACTTCTTCCACCAAAAGTTGTTGATTTTATCTGGCCCTGGCGCTGAAAAGTTCTTAGTTCTAGCGATAACTTTCTTCACTTCTTCAGCAGTAATTAGTGGACACTCTTCCTCTGGACCTTGTAACCTTTGCCTTTGGCAAAAGTTACGAAAGAGTGATATATCTGAAGCGTCTTCATTTAGCTGATAAGTATCTCCATATACTTGTTCCCAGAAGACTTGAATCTCTTCTCGACTAGGCGGATTTTTAACGGCACGTGACGTTTTATTGAACAGACGGGAAGGATGAGTAGAAAAGGTGGAATTTTCCTGAATCCACTTTACTCGCCGTTCAAGGCGCTGTTTCGCTGTTGAAAGAGATCTTATTTTTTGCGTCCAGTGCTGCTTGATGGTCAACAGTTTACACTTGTTCAGCGTGTGATTTGCTTTCCTCAAGTTTCGAGCAAGTGCCCTAACTTTTGGAGTGAATTTTTTATTTAATGTTATGTAGCTAATCACGCACTGAATATTTGATGCATGCCGTCTCGCCGTTTCAATTTTGAATTGAAGCTGTGCAATACGCTCGCGAGTCTTACTCAGACGTACTGAAGTTTCGTTACTTCTACTGTCGCTAAGCAAGGACACCGCCTTCTCGTAAACAACGCAGTTCAGATTCCAGAGATTAACATCTTCGGGGAGCAAATCGGGGAGAGCAGTATTAGCTTCAGCTAATTTGTCCATCCTGAGAAAGACTTTTTGGTGGATAGATCTCCTATTTCTCATGTTAGCATTATCGGCTATCTGCAAAGGTGGTCTTGCTGGAACGGGTGGAATGTTCGATGGAGGATGTTGCTCTTCTTCTTGTTGATAAAGAGCTTCATATCCGTTTTTTCGCAAAAAGGATACCTGATCTCTTAAATACTGAGGCGTTTGATGAGCATATTCCGGGTGCATATTGACCCAACGGTCATGTAACCTCTGCATGAATCCTCTTCGCGCCGGTGAGCTTCTTTGCCAACAGGTAAGGATGTCTCTTCTGAGTTGGTCCGACCATTTAAATCGATGTTCTCGCGTTTGTCCGGGGCCATTGCCTGGTCGTCGCCTCGGTTCGGTCCTATTGCCACTCCCAACTGAACCATGGCCTCCATCCGAGAGAGGCCTATTGTGGGTGGCACTGCGCGATACTGGTGTCGTAACCGCATAATTCATTGCATTGGGGAGTTAGCCCAAAGCAACGTGGCTGACTGCAAGAGCCGGAGCTCTCGGGCGATGGGGTCGCCACATCCCTACGCCACAATAGAGTTTATTATTATTATTATTATTATTATTAGAGTCGGTTCAATTTGAGAATCT
>CAKNYM010000184.1:0-20555 GCA_932195095.1 Andricus curvator | reverse complement strand
GTCCCAGAAAACCCCTACAAGTGAAAAATTGTATTTTGCGAGTTTTTTCGCTATTTCTGATTTTTTGCGGTTTTTAAAATACAAAGTGTTTCTAGTACATAAAATATTACTTCCTACATAGCAGAGAGTATGTATATATACATATATATGTATCGCTTCGAATAATGAGTGGTTCAGATAAATTGTTTCAACAATTTATTATTGTTTTTAGCAACTTTCTCTTATAATAGAGATAGAAAGTCGCGCTTTTTTCCGCTTTTTTTCAACTTACACATACTTTCAACTTTTAAGTTACGACCAGGTTATAGTTATTCG
The DNA here is from genome assembly GCA_932195095.1 of Andricus curvator. Lineage (NCBI taxonomy): Eukaryota > Metazoa > Arthropoda > Insecta > Hymenoptera > Cynipidae > Andricus > Andricus curvator. The sequence continues at coordinate 20,240 of CAKNYM010000184.1, read as the reverse complement.
AGTTAGGGAACATAATTGCTCAAACAATTCAGTATTATTTTTAATAACATTGTCTTTGAGTAATGCTAAAAAGTGTCGGTTTTTTTCTAAAAATTCCACATTTTGTCCACTTTTCAGTTTGTTATTGTTTATAACTATCTTCTCCTTTACTAATGCTAGATATTACTAAGATTATTATTTAAACAATTTATTATCGTTTATAACTATCTTCTCTTAGATAATTTCTAGAAAGTTGCGGTTTTTTCTCAAATTTTTTAACATTGCTTCAACTTTGTAGTGATCGACAAAGCATGAAACAACATTAGAAAGAATCTTTTTCTTCTTTCTGAATACATTTTTTTTTAAATGGAACAAATATTTGTAGAACTGATATCTGATTATAATTTCCCTCGGTCCAGCTTTCGTCTAAGTTATTATTTTGTTTAACTGGCATTAATTATTACCTCAGCCTAATTATAAAGTGGACAAACAGGTACAAATTTCAGGAAAAAATCAACCGTTTAGCATTAATATAGAGAAAGATAGTTATAAATAGCAATTATTTGCTTAAACAATCATGTTTGCTCGATTGCCTCAACTTTCACCTCACTCTTAGTACAAAATGGACAAAAAAATGAAGATTTGAGATAAAAATTTAGAGTGACCTCAAAGTATTTTTTGCATAAGAAAAAAAGGTATAAAATAGTCTTCTGTAGGCACTCAATTGCATATCTATTCAAGCCGATACTCATCTGAAGACAAATATTTTTTTACTAAACTTGCTAAATAATTGCAATTTTTGATGGAACATGATTAAAATATACAACCGAAAAAAGTATGGCTAAATAATACAAATCAAATATTACTTTTGAAGTATAGCCCCCATAAGTCTGTTTTATAGGATACAAAAAGACCCCATAAGTGAAAAAAAGAGTTTTGTGAGTTTTTGGCGCTAATTATGAGTTTCTTACAGTTATCTATGCAAATTGTTTCTGATATATGAGAAAATACCTTATACTGATAATCAGATGTTCAAATAAATTGTTTGAATAATTTATTATTGTTTTTAGCAATTTTCTCTTAGAATAGAGATAGAAAGTCCCAGTTTTTATTTATTTTTCACTTCTTGTCTAATTTTCAATTAGAGTAAGGTGAAGCCTAATTAATGTTAACAAAAATAATTGTTCTAACAATTTCTTAAGTTTTTCTTTGTCTATTTGGTTATGAACAAATAATAATCAAAGAAAAATATTCATCCAAAGAAAAGTTTCTCCGCTTCTTAGAAGTTTGTCTTAATTCAAAGAAATGATTCTCCTTCCCAGAAATTTTTTTCTTATTCCAAGTAAAATTTGTCTTTGATTCAAAATGTTTTTCTTCAATTTGCAATTATTTTTAATGAAATGGAAAAAAAAATGTTAAAGAAACGCTTTCTTTAATTCAAGACAAATATTTTTCTGAGTGGGAATCATCAGATAACGCGTATTTTTAACGCACATTTTCAATGCTTTTCCTTCTTTAGCTCTAAATTGTCAACTTTAAGAAAAATAAAAAATATATTGAATTTTTCTGTGAACCATCAAAAGTAGTAAAATTTCCTTCTAAAATGTGTAGGTATCTTCAAAATAATTTTTCAAAATTGTTAAATCATTCAAATTGTGTAACTGTTTTGTTTTTGATTATTCTCAATTATACATTTGTAGCACTTAAGAGGTCTTTCAGAATTCAAGATTATGCAGAAAAAATCCAATTCCTGAGAAGTAGGGAATGGCTATTTTTTGAAAATATATTTCTTTCAAGCCTTAGGAAGCTGGAGTAGAATTTTATATGCATCGCTCGCTGTTGTTTGCTGAAAAGCTTCTCTTATTATACATGTGAGAATATTTACGATAAGAAATAACAGGATGAAAATCCTGACCAACATATTTTCTCAAGTTATTTGTCATGGTTTTGGCAATTATCTCGGATTTCTTGTGTTTATAAATGTGAAATAATAGAATTTGTTTAAAATATTTATGTGTTATACTAGACTCCACCTTATAGGGAGAATTAATTTAAAAATTTTAGCAAAAATATGGCATTATCCAAATAAGAAGTAAAGGCGGATAGACTTCTTCAAACATTACGTACTGATAATTGATGAACGAATATTTGTCCCGCAATTACGCAATCTTTGTTTTTTCTCTTTCGCTCGTGTTCAACATGAAAGAAGACAAACAATTTATAACTTATCGAGATAAAAATTAATAGCTTCTATACCATCACGCTTTGATTTAATTTAATTTTTTAATGATTGAAATTACTTTTTGAATAATATAAAATGTAAAATCATTTCTCCTTTCGCAAACAAAAATGTTTGAAGTAAGAGGATCACAACTGGATAAGGACGATTATTTTAGTTTTTCCTACCAACAAACACAAAATTTTTGCACTTGCTATAGCATTAGAAATAATGGCAGCATTATTTTGAGCACCTCCCTACTTATGACTGGAATAGTATTTTTACTCAAAAAGATATAAATAGAGAGGCAATTTTTCTGACTACATTTTTATCTTCAGCCTTTGACAAATTTTCGCCTTTGCATACCCTTAAAGCAAAGAAGAAGTCCACTCGTTGGATCACTTTTCATATCAAAGATTTGATAAAAGAAAAAGAGAAAAAACGTAGCTTGGCTCAAAGAACAAAAAGTAGTATTATTCAAGCCGAATTTTGTAAGCTGAGTAACTAAGTACAAACCAAAATCCGGAATTCATACAATCCATATAATTACAATTCTATCAAAAACAGGAATATAAAATAAGAACATCTGGCTTATCTTAGGACAACTTGGACTTATTCCATCTAAACACTTGGCTCCTGATAACAATTTCTCAGTTCCCTTTATTTTTGAAGATACTAAATTATTATTTTCTGACCTATCACAAGAAACCCTAATGAAGATCTTCGAGATAAAATCAAATGCTCAAGGATCTGATGGTATTTCAATTAAAATGATTCGTCTTGCTTCACCAGTCATTGGCCCTATTCTCTTGCACATCTACAATGCATCTCTGCAGGTGGGAATATTTGCTGATGCCTGGAGAGGCATCAGTCTAGTAATACATTTTGTTCGACTCCACATAGTTGCTTTCTTAGATTTAAAGTTATTCCAATAAAGCTTTTTTTAATATCCCACAATGAAAAAATATTATAATGATACAGATTAAAATATCAGATAACAATATTGATAATTCCAGTACTTCCAAGCATTTGTCTATTAATGTAGATAATAGTAGTCTAAGAATGACAAAAGAGATTCAGGAGAACCTTTATATCTAAATTAGTGAACATTTTACTAATTGAATTATTAATTGAGTGTTTGGCTAGAATTTTATAGTAGACTTTTAGAATTATACTAGTAAAATAGTGAAAAAATCACGAGTTTATATTGACAAATTCATAAGAGGTTCCGGAAAGGAATAAAATTGAACATAATTGTTGAATTTTCAGTTTAAAACGACGAATTTTTAACCCAAAATATGAGTTTTTATCGAAAAAGTTAATTTTTAACGAAATAGTTGAAATTCAGGTCAAACAGGACCTTATAAAAAATTCCTAAATTTATAATGCAAAAAGAGGAATATTAAAAAAAATGTAATAGTTACATTTTCAGCAAAAAATATTTTTTAATCAAGAGAAAACGAATTTTCAAGAAAATAGTTTGATTTTCCACGAAATGAATGCATTTTTAATTCAAGCGATGAATCTTTAATCAAATATTGGAATTTTCAACTAAAGAACAGAAATTTTCGACTAAAAAGGTGACGAAATAAATGAAATTTTATAAAAACAATTAAATTTTCAGCCTCAAGGAATGAATTTTTAAATCAGAATGAAAAATTCTCGAAATGGAAAGTCCTTTCAGTCAAAAAAGAAAATGAACCTAATTGTTGAATTTTCTAGTCAAAAAGAACAGTTTTCAACAAGAAAATATGCGTTTTTAACAAAAATGTAAACTTTTGACCAAAAATTTAATTTCCAACCAAATAGCTTAATTTCAAATCATGAAAATTATATTAAATCGCTTACAATTATTAAAATCCTTGGAAATTTCTTAATATTTTTTAAACGTCTCAAACACTTCTTGAAATCTTTTAGAATTCCCTAAAATATTAAAATCCTTTGAAATCGTTTAAATCCCTGGAATTTATTGAAATCCATTGAAAATCCATTAAATCTTCTGAAAAACCATAAAATCCTTGAAATCTCTTCATTTTATTGATATCTAATAAAAATTGCTTGGAATTTTTCAAAGCTCTTAGGAATTCCTTGGATTTCTTAAAAATACCTGAAAATCATTGGAAAACCTCAGGAAATACGTTGAATCATTTAAAAATTTCTCCAGATTTTTGAAATTTTATGAAATCCATAAATTTTTGTGAATGAATTCTTTGAAACACAAGCATTTCTAGCAAATTAAGGAATTTAAGGGAGTGCTTGAAAACTGTTTGAAATTCTTGAAATCCTGTGAAATCCCCTGGGAGGAAGAATTTTTTAGAAGAAAGTTAAATTTTAAAAGAAGAACTTCTCTAAAAGAAAAGATGAATTTTCAATCCAAAAAGACGAGATTTTCAACACAGCAGTTGAGTTTTCGACCAAAAAAATGACTATTTAACAAAATAGTCAAATTTTTAAAAAAGAATTAATTTTTTGAATAAAATAGTTGAATTTTTAACCACGCAGTTTAAATTCCAACATACAAAGATGAATGTTTATCCAAAAAGATCAATTTTCAAGAAAGGAAAATTTAATTATCAACGAAACAGTTTAATTCTTTTTTAAATAGTTCAATTTTCAACCAAATATTTGAATTTTCGAATAAAAGAGTATATGATTTTTTGACCAAATAGTTGAGGATTAAAAAAAAATAATCAAATTTTCAACAAAAGTGTTGAATTTTCAACTAAACTCATGCATCCTGATGAAAAAAATTACTTTCAAACAAAGAACTTTAACCCTCAACCAAATAGTTTTTTCAATCAAAATAGATGAATTATCCCCCAAAATATGTAATAATAGATGATATTAAAAACAAAAAATATTTTAATTTCAAATAAAATACAGTTAAATGCAATAAAAAAAGACGCAATTTCAACAAAATAGTAGAATTCTCAACGAAAAGCAATTAATTTTTAACCATGAAGTTGCATTTTTATTTAAAAAATGAAGTTTCTACCGAAAGAAATAAATTTTCAAACAAAAACGAAGAATTTTTTACAAATAGTTGAATTTTTAACAGAGAAAGATTTTTCGATCAATAGAATAAAAAAGCTTTTAAACGAATTGATTAGTTTTAAAGTCAGGAAGACGAATGCTCCTCGAAAGAGTACAATTTTTAACCAAATGGATGAATTTTCTACCAGAAAAGGTCCATTTTCATTTGAAAATGAAACACTTTGATATTCACTTAAAAAAATTAATTTTCTACAAAAAGAGACTAATTTTCAACAACAACAAAAATAAATTTATAACTAAAAACTATCAACTTTCAACCAATAATAGAATAGTTGAATTTTCAACAAAATAGTTAAATCTTCAACCAATAAAATGAATGTTTGATGGATTAGTTTAAATTTTCAATAAAAACGAATTAAATTTCAACGAAAAATAGTTAAATTTTCTTTTTCGGGATTTTTAATTCAGTTCGCATATGTACTTCACGTACATAGGTAGATAGCTGATTGGAAAATAGATAAGGGTATATACACTTCATAACTTTTTATTTATTTTCCTCGAAATTATTTTCAATCTTCCAAGATTAGACTGAGATAGCGAGGTTTTCAATGTTTCATAACTGCGTTATAGTTTAGGAATAAACGCATCATAGAAATAACTATTTGTGTTTCTTCGTATAATTATGAAAAAAAAAATAATAATAATATCAAAAAACAAATAACTATTTATTTAAATACCTTATTAGGTAACGAAGATTATTAAAAAATTACTTATTCAATTATTTAAAATTTTTAAATATTCGATGTTATATAATATTGTGAATCTCATAAGCAGCATGCGTCACCTTCATAAACATTTTTTATTTGCAAGTTATTGCTTCAGACTGGAAAAATTAGACTTATTTACACACCTAATCTATTTTATCACACTTTATTGACACAAAACTGTTCAGAGTTCGAATCCTTGAAAGTAAAAATTAAAAAATTTGACATTTGTAGATAAAAAGTAAGATATACCTTTCAAATCAAAATGAAATAACTTTGTATGGAAAATGAAGAAAATATACAATCGAAAATATTTTTGGAAATTGAAAATAGAACTCTGTTGAAAAGTAGGTTCTGAGGATCCTGAATATGCAGAGTTAAATGATATATTGTTTCATATTGATTCCATATTGGTCTATTATGTTTTTGAGACTAAAAAATTCCTATGTTTTCAACTTTGTTCAAAAAATCAGAAGGAACTATTTTCGAAGTGCAAGCAGACTAGATTACGTTTAAAATATTACACCATCGCGTCGTTTTATTAAACTTGTCTATTTTTTACGTTTTGAATGTTTATAAGATTTTAAAATTATTATATACAATTCTAAATCATTTTTTTCAGCAATCAATTAGATTTCCACAATTGAATTAAATAGGAAATATCTCGACTACTCGAACTAGTCATTTTCCACCAATCTTTAGCGATAATTATTCTTCTCGAGCGTGGTTCAGAAAATAGATTTCTTTTTCTTTCTTCATCTCTGGCACCGAATATAACATTTCACTTTTGTGACATTTTCTTGTACGGCAAGACATTATTTATTATAAATTATAAACAATATATTTTTTCATAGTTCTCCACTCACGGTGAGTCTCAACCAACTTTAACTCAGAAAAGATATTACAAGAATTTTTTTTATAATATTATTCTTACATAGTATGCGCATATTTTTAGTGAAATAATCAAATAATTGAAGGAGTGCTTTTGCAAAAATTACAGATATTGATCAAAAACAAAAAAAATGTAATAAAAAACTTTTTTCACTCATGGATTGTTGAAAATGAAATCTGCAAAGGGTTATATTCTGTTGTGCACATGCTTTGAAATAAAATCAAAAGGATAATGGTTTAGAAAAAGAATTTGTTCACATATTTCAATATTTTTTACATGGTATACTGGATTTGATAATTGAAGGGCTCTATAAATCAAATTTTTGATAATTCCTATCTTATTTGAAATAGAGCGAATTGAGAGAAAACTAAGTTTTCTTACTGAGAAAAAATCAATATTGAAATCAATTGTCTGGAAAACTTCATTCTCTAAATCCTACATAACAATTTCAGCTAAAATAGGAGACAAAACTGATCCTATGTGAGTTCCAAGCTTTTTTTGTAGGAGTTATTATTGAATTTGTAATATACCGAATGAAGAACATATTTTAGAACAACAAGAAATTGTTTTTTAGAAATTTTGATAATAATTGTAATCAAATACCAACATTTTTTTATTGCAATTTCACCTCATTCGTGAGGGATGTTTGGAAACTTAGTCATCACATCAAAAGGAAAGAAAGTATGATCAAGTGGTATTATTACATTACGAATTAGCTCTAAAAAGGCATGAATATTTTTATTGAAGCTTGATTTTCATTAATTGTTTAATAATTTCACTCAATAATTTTTTCAATTTTCTCAATGGAAAACCTATTGTTGAAATAACTGTAGGCTAAAGAAGGATTTGTACCCGTTGTATCATTTTCTCATTTTTTGAACATTGTTCAAACGATTAGAAGACAATACTTAGAAATTCAGGTAGGCTACGTCACGTTCACAACGTCTAGATACGACCTTCTTATTGTTTCAATAGAGATAAAAATGGGATACCATCACCTCGTTTCACTGAACTTTTCTAGCTTTCACGTTTTCCATGGTTTTAACTTTTTGTTAAATTATTATATACAATCCTAAATCATTTTTTCAAACCAAGCAATTAGTTTTTCACTATTGAATTAGCAAAGATTTCAAATACTTTTATCGGTGATTTTCTACTAATCTTAGTGGATCACTTTTCGCTAATCAATTCTGTAAAATTTCTCTAGTGATTAGTTAAATATTACCAAGTTTGGTTCAGAGAGCAAAAAAGTCTAAAATCTTAAATGTGCTTCTTTAAGCACTGAAGGTGATACTTATTCCCCTTTTGCCTGATTAAGAAATTAGATTTTTTTTTAATCTTTTCATTAATCTCTGGCGCAAAATAAACAGATACCGAAATAATGGTCCACATATTACAAATACAAAGTTATTATAGTAATGTACTAGTGATAAGAAAAAGCTGGCACGAGTAGCGCGCTACTACCATAAGAAAAAAAGACGTTTTTGTAAATTTCATTCAGAATCTTTAATATTAGGTTAATCCAGCTGAAAGTCAGCATTTCTCTTTCCAAGTAGCCATGAAGTACGAAACAGAAATTATTCTTCAAATATCAGCCCCATGAGTCTGTTTCATAGGGTCCCAAAAAACCCCTCAAAGTGAAAAATTGTATTTTTCGAGGTTTTGTCCCTCTGAGTGGCATTAATTATTACCTAAGCCTAAGTTCAAAGTGGACAGAAAGGTAGAAATTTGTTCAAACAATTAGGTTTGCCCGATTGCCTCAACTTTTACCACACTTTTAGTACAAAATGGACAAAAAAATGAAAATTTCAGATAAAAAATTAGAGAGACCTCAAAGTATCTTTTGCATAAGCAAAAACGCTATACAATTAAAATAATCTCTTTTAGGCACCTGATATTATATCTATTCAAACTGATGCTCATTCGAAACAAATCTTTTTAACTAAACATGCTAACTAATTGCAATATTCGATGTAAAATAAGGAAAATATACAACCTAAAAAAATTATAAAAATCGAAATCACAACTCTGCTTGATTAAGAAAATAGAATTTTCTGAAATATTTTCATTAATATCTGGTGCAAAATAAAACTTTTTACTCTCGTGACATTTTCTCGTAGGGCAAACCATTATTTATTCACAGTCTTATAAATAAATTTCTTTTATAAATATTCGCTCCCCTACAATCCACAATTTCCAAGTTATCAGAAGATGTGCTGTCGCAATGATGAACGGTATTATACAAATATTTAACTCACTGCCTATTGTGCTCAAAGTTAGGTCGTGTGTTTGGGTGGTCCAAAAAATATTTATTTTTTTTTAATTTTCATGCACATCACCCAAAAATTTGTTCAAATCCACGAAAAAATGAATCAATTTTTTTTTGTTCTGAAAAAAATGATATTTAGAGCCGAAAAACAAAAATGAAATATTACTTTTGGAATACAACCCCAATAAGTCTGTTTTATAGGATCCCAAAAAACCCCATAAGTGAAAAAATGGATTTTGCGAGTTTTTGGCACTAATTATGATTTTTTGCAGTTTTGTAATGCAAATTGTTTCTAATATATGTAACACTACTTTATACAAATATCTAGATGTTTTAATAAATTGTTTAAATAATTTGTTATTATTATTAATAATATTCGATTTGAATAATGCTAGAAAAATGCGTTTTTTAAAATTTATAACTATTTGTCTACTTTCCACTTAGTGTGAGTTAATAATTAATTAAATTCAGTAACAATAATTATTTAAACAAATGATTATTGTTTTTAAATAGCTCCTTCTTTCTTGTTTCTTCTTTCATTTTCAATGCTGTTCCTCCTTTAGCGCTAATGTTCTAAACTTTAAGAAAAATAATAATTATACTTAAATATTCTGTGAATTACCAAATGTAGCAAAAGTTCCTTTTTAAGAAAAAAAATGTGTTGGTATCTTCAAAGTATCGTATTTTTTGGATATAGAGCTAATCTAAAAGTGTTATAAGATCTTTTGTTGAACTCTTCCGGGTAGTTGGGGGGGGGGTGCTTAGATCACAACCCCCGAAACTCTTCGAAAAACTATTTTTCAAAAGTGTTAAATCATCCGATTTGCGTAACTTTTTTGTTTTTGATCGTTCTCAATTGTACTTTTGTAGAACTTAGGAGGTCTTTGAGAACTCAAGATTATGTAAAGAAAAACCAATTTCTGAAGGATTAGGGAATGGCTATTTTTTGGAAATATATTTGTTTTAAACCTCAGAAAGTTGGACAAGAATTTCACATGCATCGCTCCTTGTTGTTTGCCGAAAAGCTTCTCTTATCACATATGTGAAATTATTTACGGTGAGAAACAACGGGATAAAAATCCTGACAAACACATTTTCTCAATTTATTTGTCATGGTTTTTGCAATTATCTTGAATTTTACGTGTTCATAAATGTGAATTAATAGAATTTGTTTGAAATGGTTATGTGTTATACTAGACTCCACCATATACGGCAGAATTAATTTTAAAAATTAAGCAAAATTATGACATTCTCCAAATAAGAAGCAAAGGCTTGACTTCTTAAAACATTACGTACTGATAATTGATGAACGAATATTTGTTCCGTAATTACGCAATCTTTGTTTGTTCTTCTCCGCTCGTCTTCAACGTGACAGAATACAAACAATTTATAATTTCTCGATACGAAAGATAATTGTTTCTATACGATCACGCTTCAATTTAATTTAATTTTTCAAGGATTAAAATTACTTTTTGAATAATATGCAATGTAAAATCATTTCTTCTTTCACAAACCAAAATGTTTGAAATAAGAAAATCATAACTGGATAAGGACGATTATTTTAGTTTTTCCTACCCAAAAACACAAAATTTTTGAAATTTTTTCACTTGCTATAGCATTGGAAATAATTACAACATTATTGTGAGCATCTCTCTACTTATGACTGGAATAGCATTTTTACTGAAAAAGATGTAAATAGAAAGGTGATTTGTCTGACTACATTTTTATTTTCGAACTTTGACAAATTTGCGCCTCTCCATACCCTTAAAGCAAAGCAGAAGTCCACTTCTTGAATCACTTCTTATATCAAAGATTTGATAAAAGAAAGAGAAAAAACGTAGATTGGCGAAAAGAACAAACAGTAGTATTATTCAAGTCGAATTTTGTAAGCTGAGAAACTGAGTACGAACCACAATCCGGTATTCATACAATCAATATAATTACAATTCTATCAAAAAGAGAAATAAAAATGAAAACATCTGGCTTCTCTTAAGACAAATTGGAATTATTCCATCTAAACACTTGGCTCCTGATAACAATTTCTGCCCTGCAGACCTTTTGACAGCTTTTACTACAAAATCCACACTCCTTGCAACCAGCACTCCTTGCTCCACCTCAGTTCCCTTTTTTTTGATGATACTAAATTATTATTTTCTGACCTATCACAAGAAACCCTAATGAAAATTGGCCCTATTCTCTTGCAAATCTACAATGCATCTCTGCAGGTGGGAATATTTCCTGATGCCTGGAGAGGCATCAGTCTAGTAATACATTTTTCCGACTTCACCTAGTTTTTTTAGATTTCAAGTTATTCCAATAAAGCTAATTTCAATATCTAACAATGAAAAAATATTATGATGATTCAGACTAAAATATCAGATAAAAAGATTCATGATTTCAGTACTTCTAAGCATTTATCTATCAATGTAAATAATAGTATTCTAATAATTACAAAAGAGCTTCAGGAGAAACTTGAGATCTAAATTAGTGAAAATTTTACTAATTGAATTATTAATTGAGTGTTTGGCTAGAATTTTATAGTAGACTTTTAGCATTTTACTAGTAAAATAGTGAAAAAATCACGAGTTTATATTAACAAATTCATAAGAGGTTTCGGAAAGTAATAAAATTGAACATAATTGTTGAATTGTCAGTTTGAAAAGACGAATTTTCAACTCAAAATATAAGTTTTTATCGAAAAACTTAATTTTCAACCAAATAGTTGAATTTCAAGCCAAACAGGACCTTATAAAAAATACCTAAATTTCTTATGCAGACGAATATTCTAAAAAATGGAATATAGTTACAATTTCAGCAGAAAAATATTTTTTAATCAAGAGAAAACGAATTTTCAACAAAATAGTTTGATTTTACACCAAGATAATGAATTTTCAATTGAAGTGATGAATCTTTAACCAAATAGTGGCATTTTTAACTAAAAAGCAGTGAATTGACAACCAAAATTAACGAAATTTCATAAAAAGAATTAAATTTTTAAACTAAAGGGATGAATTTTGAATTAAAAATGAAAAATTATCGAAATAGAAAGACTTATAAAATGATTTGAAACAAATTGTTGAATTTTCTAGTCAAAAAGATAAATTTTAAACAAGAACTTATGAGCTTTTAAAAAAAACGTAAATTTTTGACCAAAAATTTATTTTTTAACCAAGTAGTTGAATTGCAAATCAAAAAGCATGACTTTTTAACAGAATCATTTTATTTTCAATTTGGAAAGATGAATTTATAATTATAATGGAATTTTAAAATAGAATATATTACAGGAAATTCTCTAAATCCTCATGAAAATTATTTTAAATCCCTTACAATTATTAAAATCCTTGAAAATTTCTTAATATTTTTTAAATACCTCAAACATTCCTTGAAGTCTCTCAGAATTTCCTAAAATATTCCAAACCCTTTGAAATCTTTTGAAATTCCTTGAAAATTTTCAAAGCTCTTGTAAATTCCTTGGATTTCTTAAAAATACCTGGGAATCATTCGAAAACCTTTCTAATTATTTGAGACTCCTTTAAATCGTTTCATAAAGTTCAAAATCTTTAAAAAAAATTAAGATCTTAGGAGTGTTTCAAAACTGTTTAAAATTCTTAAAATTCTGTGGAATCCGCTGGGAGGAAGATTTTTTTAGAAGAAAGTTAAATTCGAAAAGAAGAACTTCTCTAACAGAAAAGATGAATTGTCAATCCAAAAAGACGAAATTTTCAACACAGCGGTTGAGTTGAAATTCCAACCTACAAGGATGCATTTTTTTCAAACAGATAAATTTTCAATAAAAGATAATTTAATTTTCAACACAATAGTTAACTTTTGAACCAAATAGTTGAAATTTCAACGAACAAAATTGAATTATCAATCAAAAGGTCGAATTTCCTAATAAAAGAGTATAAGCTTGAAAAAATATGACTTTTTGACAAAATAGTTGAATGTTTAAAAAAAAATTACATTTTCGACAAAAGAGTTGCATTTTCAACTAAAATGATGAATCTTAAACGAAATGCAGAAAAACGAATTTTGAGCAATGAAGTATAACCTTCAAGCAAATTGTTTTTTCAATTAAAATAGATTAATCCTTCCCGAAAAAATGTAATAGATGATATTTTGACCAAAAAAGATTTTATTTTCAAATAAAATCCAGTTGAATTCAATCAAAAAAGACGAAATTTTATCAAAATAGTAGAATTCACCACAAAAAGCAAATTCATTTCCAACCAAGAAGTTGCATTTTTTATTAAAAAAGGTGAAATAGCTACCAAACAGATGAATTTTCAAACCAAAACGACAAATTTTTTTAAAAGTTTTTTTACTATATGAAGTTTTTTTGTACCAAGCAACTATTTTTCCACTATCGAATTAGAAAATATCTTGACTACTCGAATTAGTCATTTTCGACCAATCTTTAGTGGCTCACTTTTTGCTAATCGAATCTGAAAAATTTCACAAGTAATTAGTTAAATTTTACTAATTTTGATTCAGAGACCAAAAAAGTTGAAAAACTACAATATACTTCTTTAAGCACTGAATTTGATACTTATTCTCCCCATTCCTGATTAAGAAAATAGATTTTTTTGAAACTTTTTGATAATCTCTGGCACAAAATAAAACTCTTCACTCTTGTAATATTTCCTCGAATGGCAAGCCATTTGTGATTCACAGCCTTATAAACAATATATTTTCCATAAATCTCCGCTTCTCTACAAGTCTAAATTTGTGAATCATCAAAAAATCTGCTGTCATTAGAGTGATTTCAAAAAGCTTAATTTCTTTAAGTTCTGATATTTAATCAAAAATTTATTTGAAAATTTTTTTTTGCAATTTGAATTTTTTCTGAATTCAACTTCTTGTTAACAAACATGCATAAAAACACAATTTGTAACCGATTGGTGGATCTGGAATATTTTTTATAAACAAATAAAAAGTTCAGACGATTTCCTCTCTAAAATCGCAATTTTTTAACAATAATTCAAGGAGAACATTTTTAAGAAATCGTTTAGGCAAGAGCGTATTGGTGTCGCTGTTGACTTTGCACTCAACGGACTCAAGTTTGATTTCTGTTGTAGGTGGATTTTTCATCGAATTTTTCTGTTTAAGGTTCGTCAATAATTTAAATTATGTAAATCATTTAAATTATTTTTAAATTATTTAGAATATTCGAGTTTTAAACTAAAAAGATGAATTTTCAAATATGTAAAATGATGTACAACCAAACAAAAGAAACAAATAATAAAAAAGTTCAATTCTCAACCTAAGCGATACATTTTCAACTAAAATGATGAATGTTTAACCAAATAGTAGAAATTTTTAACAAAATAGATGAATTCTCAACCAAAGAGATGAATTTCGAACTAAAATGATGAAGTTTCAACATACACAAAGAAACGAATATTCATCAATATAGTTAAATTTTCAACCAGTAGTTATGAATTTTCAAACTAAAATGAAAAATTTTTGATTGAACAAATTTCAGTTTTTAATGAAAAAGTTAATTTTTAAACAAATAGTTGAATTTCAAACCAAACAAGACCATATGTAAAATTTCTTAAATTCATAATGCGAGAAATACTATATTGTACAGAATACAAGAATTTTCAGCGAAAAAAGTTAATATACAACCAAAAATGGAACATAGTTACATTTTCAGTAAAAAAATATTATTTAATCAAGAAAAAAGAAATTTTGAAGGAAATAGTTTTATTTTCCGCCAAAGGGATGAATTTTTAACAGCAATGATAAATGTTAAACCAAACAGTGGAATTTTTGACAAAAAAACATGAATTTTCAAAATGAACGAACTTTTATGAAAATAATTAAATTTTCAACCTAGAGGGATGAATTTTCAAAGAAAAATAAAAGATTTTAAAGAAAGAAAGATTTTTCAGCCAAAAAAGGAAATTATTTGAAACAAATTGTTGAATTTTCAAGTCCAAAAGAGTAATTTTCAACACGAAAATATGAATTTTCAACAAAAAGGTCAATTTTGAACCAAAAATTTAATTTTCAACCTAATAGTTTAATTTCAACCCAAGAAGGATGACTTTTTAACAGAATTATTTACTTTTCAATTCCAAAAGACGAATTCTCAATTTTAAAATTTTAAAATGAAATATAGGGAATATATATGACATAAATTTAAAATTGAATGTATTACAGAAAATTCTTTAAAACCTCATGCCAATTTTTTTAAATCGCTTACAATGATTAAAATCCTTGGAAATTCTTCAATATTTTTCAAATATCTTACAAATTCTTTGAAATTTCTTAGAATTCCGTAAAATGTTTCAAATCCTCTGAAATATTCTAAAATTTCTTGAAACCTTTTGAAGCTCGTGAAAATTCTGAGGAATCTTCAACAAGACCTCAAATTCCGTTGAAATCCCTCAAATTTATTGAAATCTATCGAAAATAGCTTGAGTCTTCTGAAAAACCATAGAATCTTTGAAATCTCTCACCTTTAGTTAAATCTAATAAAAATGACTTAAAATAATAATTGAAAATATATTAAATTTAAAAAAATGCTTTGAAATCTTTTGAAATCCCTTTAAATTTTTCAAAGCTTTGAAAAATTCCTTGGAGTCCCTAAAAACACCTGAAAATCATTTGAAAACCCTTCAAATTATTTAAGATTCCCTCAAATCTTCACGAAAATTCAAAATCTTAAGGAATTCGTTGATATATTTCAAAATCTCTCCACATTTTGGAAATTCTACAAAATCCCTAATTTTTTGTTAATAAATTCGTTGAAACGCAAGGATTCTGCGGAAATCAAGGAATTTAAGGAAATTCTTTGAAACCGCTTGAAATTCTTGAAATTCTGTGAAATACCCCTAAAAGAATTATTTTTAAGGCGAAATTTTGATTTTCAAAGAACAACTTCTCAACCAAAAAAGATGAATTTTCAATCCAAAAAGACGAAATTTTCAACACAGCAGTTGAGTTTTCGACCAAAAAATAACTTTTCAACAAACTATTCGAATTTTCAGCAAAGAAATAATTTTTTCAACAAAATAGTTGAATTTTCAACGAGTTAGTTAAAATTGCAACCTGCAAAGATGAAATTTTATCCAAAAAGATGAATTTTCAAAAAAGGAAAATTTAATTATCAACGAAACAGTTTAATTTTTTTTAAATGCAATAAAAAAAGACGAAATTTCAAGAAAATTGTAGAATTCTCAACAAAGAGCAAATAATTTTCATGACAAAAAAAAAAAGAATTTCTACCGAAGTAGATGAATTTTCAAACAAAATGACCAATTTTATAGAAATAGTTGAAGTTTCAACAGAGAAAGATTTTTCGAACAATAAAATAAAAAAGCTTACTTTTAAAGTCAGGAAGACGAATTCTTCTCAAAAGTGTTCAATTTTTAACTAAATGGATGACTTTTCTATCAGAAAAGGTCAATTTTCAATCGAAAATGAAACAGTTTAATATTCAGTTAAAAAAATTAATTTGCTACAAAAAAGAGTCGAAGTTTCAAGAACAACAAAATAAATTCACAACTAAAAACTATCAACTTTCAACCAATAATGAAATAGTTAAAGTTTCAACAAAATAGTTTAATAGTAAACCAATAAAATGAATGTTTGATCGATTAGTTTCAATTTTCATTTTTCAATAAAAACGAATTAAATTTTCACGAAAAATAGTTACATTTTCTTTTTTGGGATTTTTAATTCAGTTCGCATATGTACTTCACGTACATAGGAAGATAGCTGATTGGAAAATAGATAAGGATATATACACTTCCTAACTTTTTATTTTTTTTTCTCGAAATTGTTTTCAAGCTTCCAAGATTAGACTGAGATAGCGAGGTTTTCAATGTTTCATAACTGGGTTATAGTTTAGGAATAAACGCGTCATAGAAATAACAATTTGTGTTTTTTCATAATAATATGAAATATAATAATATCAATAATAATATTAAAAAACAAATAACTATTTTTAAATCTCTGTGTTTTAAATATGATAGGCCTCTTTTTGCTTAGAAGCTGAGTCAAACAATATCATGACATTTTTTTCCAAAGTGTGAACTGTATAATCCATTTAAAAATGTTTACCTCCCTGCCTATTGTGCTAAAACTTATGAGTATTACGTTAAGCTTGAAAAGAACATATCAAGCTCATTTTAGTTACCATAAAATCGGCAATCAGTTGACCTGGCGTTCGAACCCCAGTGAAGCGAAAGGAGAACTTGAAGATATGTCAATATATAATCTTTGAAGAATGTCGTGTAAAGGAGACACTAGTTGACATAACTGAAAGATATTCTGTGAGAAGTCTTGGGAATGTTCACCGAATGGAAGATGAGCGACTAACGAAACAAGTGTATCAAGATAAAGTAAATGGCAGTGTGCCTAGGGGCAGACCGTGGAAACAATGGTTAGAATGTGTAAATGAGACCCTAATTTGAAGAGATAGAGGAAGCCATCGAATCATAAGAGCTAGCATGAAAAAATGCATAGACATGAAGGAAGCTAGAGAGGCATGTCAGGGCATTTTGGGGTACGAAATTTTATATTTAATATTTTTAATTATTTTCGTTCATTACCGAAATTTATAAACGCGAGGTACGAAACAGTCCAAAATTGTTAACGAGTCTGAGTTGATAATTGAACTGTTCCTTCTGTGAACAAAGAGTGTGTGACGGAAGATCAGAGATTCAATTATCGATGCACTTGTGAGATAACTGAATTTATCATTAGGAACTGTAATACAATGTTTGAGTTATTCTGCTGATTTACACTCTTGAAGGAATAAAGCACATTCGCTCTCGTCAAAGCATGAAGATTTACTGGGGAGTTGACGCGCGGCAGCTGGTGAGAGAAAACTTGACGGCCCTCAAGTGGCGCCCTCCACTGAAGACGAGCTGAAGCCAAACATACCGTCCGCCTCGTTCCTTGAACGACTATCTGCTAGCCGCCCGCCCTAGATATCGAATTTTCAAGATCCGACTTGACTGACATAGTTTTAAGTGGTCGCTCCGACAAAGCAACCAAAGGCAACGATACCATCTTGAGAATCTTGAGTCTTGAGAATGCGAACCAGAGGCCATCGCCCATTGACTGACATGAGACTGGGGTCGACAACCACAACTATATCTCCGACCTTGAGGTTCCTTCGAGATCGAGTCTATTTCGTTCTCTGCTGAAGTGTGTTTAGTTACTCGAGACTCCAACGGTTCCAAAACTGATTTCGGAGAGACATGGATAACTTCCAATGGGTAAGTTGATCGGGATTTTGCCCTTGCATTTCGAGGTCGGGTGTTGAGATCAACGGTCCTCCAATGGCAAAGTGACCTAGAGTCAAAGCGTCGAGATGGTCAGGATCCCCCAGCAATGCATTGAGTGGGCGACTGTGGAGAAC
The DNA here is from genome assembly GCA_932195095.1 of Andricus curvator. Lineage (NCBI taxonomy): Eukaryota > Metazoa > Arthropoda > Insecta > Hymenoptera > Cynipidae > Andricus > Andricus curvator. The sequence continues at coordinate 1,745 of CAKNYM010000184.1, read as the reverse complement.
CATTTCAATGCTGGCTCAGAGCGTGCTAAACTCTTCATAGGTGAGCCGGCGGTTTCCCGAAACGTGTTCAAAATGTGTCCTCGCCAGCTTGACCCCGGCTTCCCAGAGGCCCCGAAATTGAGGAGCTCCTGGGGGGATAAAGTGCCATGTAACCTCCTGTGTCGCGAGCAATCCAGAAACTTATGTCCAATTTAGCTGCAATGATTCAAAAGCTTCCCGTAACTCAAAATCAGATGGATGGAAATACGTGAAGTTGTCGCTCCACATCTCTAAAGGCCTTTGGTTGAACAAATGCCTCTTCCTTTAGCGGATGGTATTTGGAAGGGTCCCGCATAATCTGATCCGGTCTCTGAAGAGGGCCAACTCGGAGTGACACGCGCTGCAAAGAGAGGAGCCATTACTTGGTTGAATGACCGAGCTCGAGAGTGAAAAACAAATAACACATTTCGTCCCGTCAGTGAGGAGTTTTCTTTTTCCCCCAAGAATCCCAGCACGATGTAGCATGTAAGCATATTGCGTTCGAAAACTTCCTTGTAGTGAGCGTTGGTGCGCCTAACTGATGATAAGGCCTGCAAGTGAACAGCGGCCATCGATCACTGGTGGGTGTGTCTCTATATACGATAAGCCAGAACTCTGTAGTCGACCTCCAATTTTTATAATCCCATCAGTGTCGATGACATTGCCCAAACCTTAAAAAGGAGGCCGCCCAGGTGAGGAAGTTGGGCTTCGTAATCGTTCGAACTTTTCTTGAGGCGATAAAGATTGACTCAGGTGAACGCAGACAAGAAATGCGGTCTTCAATTCATTCGCGGTGATAACTTTTCCTTTGGGTTCAGGGCCCGCAGGCTGTCGGCGATGGTAAATCCAACGACGCATGTATATCTATGTTCCGTATCAAAGCTCTTGAGTGCACAACAAACCTTTGTGGTCGGAGAATTGACGAAGGATTCAACTGGAGCTGAGTTATTGATGAAAGGCCAAAGGTCATCGGCGGAGGCAAGCCAGTCAGGACCAGTCCACAATAACTTGCAAGATAATAGTTGTGGAGGTTCAACGCCACGTATTGCCAAATCTGTCAGGTTGGATTCCGTGAGAACATAACGTCAGATTGACGCTGGCAACAGCTCCTGAACATGCTTGACGTAATTGTCTATCACAGCGTTTCCAGTGGGCTCAATCGACCGCAGCCAATGCAGTACTATTTGAGAATCAGTCCAGGTATTGCAATTCGCCATGAGTACGTCCAAGTCAGACGCTAATGATCGTAGCAATTGAACCGCCAACAACGATGCTCTCAGTTTTGAACGAGGAATTGTCATCCTTGGGATTTGAGTGGCATGCGGCTGAAGACTCCGAATTGGCGAAATACGCCAAAGAAATACGATACTGACTTAATAGCACTTCAAGAAACCTGCTAATCGGGCGCTTACGCGTCAATTTCTAAGGATAACTATACTTTTTACTATGGGGGAGCTAAGGGGCGCACACTGGGGACCGGTTTTCTCATTACTAAACGAATTTCGCAAGCGGTTATCGACATACAATTCATTAACGATCGGTTATCATACATTGTACCAAAGGGTAATTTCAGCAAACAGGTGTTAATCAACGTGCACTGCCCCACCGAGGACAAAGACGAAGACACTAAGGATCTTTTTTACGAAACAATCGAACAGGTTTTTGACAAGTTCTCAAGGTATGATAATGGGACTAGAGTAATAAACTTTGCAGCTTCAAAGAACCTC